>JAUEJL010106131.1:0-12874 GCA_032274825.1 Drosophyllum lusitanicum | reverse complement strand
TTAGAAACCGATACCCAACGGTTTGAAAAACAACATAACCGATATTATCGGTTTCGGTTCGGTTAGGGGTCAAAACCGACCCAAACCTACCCATGCTCACCACTAGTTTCTAGTGGTGAGTTGATGAGAGACAGAAAGAGTAATGATTAAGGTACATAAGTTGATTACATAAAATACTTTCAACAAAGTTTGTTTTATTTTCACGTAATTTGCTCATTTATATATTGAAGGTACCGTATGTTGGATACTGTAGCAAAGCATTGGTAATTGTTAAGTATGGAATGAGGAGAAGAGAGTAAAAAATCATACCAGGATGATACCTTTAAGAGCATCTCTTTCAAGGGTAAAATCGATTGTGTTATTTCTTTGGAAATCAAGTAAGATGTCAAGAAAATCTTGGGTTTCAACACTTTGATCACCCACTACACATCTTTTCTTATTCATATGTTCTTCAACAACATCTTCAATGAAGTCATCCAAATCTTTGGCAATTTTTTTAGCTCGCCTCTCTAAACCACGCAACCGATCTACCCATGACAACCACGGAAAATAACTTCCCACGATAAATACACTAAACATATCCACGAGCTTTCTTAAATTGACAGTGAGCTTTAACTCATCATATGTCCTCCCGATCGTGACATTACAAATTATATTATTCGTGAATGAAACAAGCAAAGAACTCATATTAACCAATGAACCACGACTTTCTTCCAGTAAGCGAATTACACGACATATCTCCATTTCTCTCACATGTCGGAATGACTTAACTCGTGTATTATTAAGAAGATGGATAACTACCAGGCTCTTTGACTGCCTCCAGTACTCCCCATAAGGAGCAAAAGCTATGTCCTTATTTCCATAAAACAATATGCTGGGGAGGGTTAAACTTGGTCGACTAGAGAACAATAAATCATGGGTTTTCATTATCATTCGGGCAGCCTTAGCAGATGAAACTACAAGTGTGGGTATGTTACCAAGGTGAAGAAGCATGATTGGACCATATCTTTTGGACAAATCTTGAAGCACGGAGTGATTTATGTGTAAGCCAAGCCGGTGGAAGTTACCAATGATAGGGAGTTTTGGTGGAGATGGTGGTAAGTTTTTGGCTGGCTTTGAATGAAAGGAAATACATTTGGTACCAATAAAACTTATGAGAATGACGAAGGATAACAACAAAAGAAGTAAAGTTTCCAAGGTTGGAAAAATTGTCTTGATATCAATCATCATTATGTATAACAGTTGTTAGGTTTCTTTTATGTGTGTGTCATGAAAGACCGTATATAGTATATATAGAAATTCATATCTCTATAATCCAACTTTAGTTAATTACTCTAATTAATTTAATTATTATATGCAAACAAGTTCAAACTAAAAAATAATCTAATATAAATATATAAAAGATTAATTGAGATAAAATTAATTATATAATTACAGACTTTAATTTAACAAATCAATATTAACTATACAATCTTGAATCAATATTAATTATACAATCTTGATCATCTATTTATTTAAAACTAAAGAATCAATCTTGACTTTTGAAGTTAAAACTAATGCAAATATATATTGAACATAAATATATTAAGTCAATTTTTAGTATTTTGACTTATTATATTAAAACGTTGTGTGCTATATTTAAATAGTTATAACCTAGGTTATGAAACATTAAAAAAAGATTATATACAGGTTCTTACATTTTTTAGAGAATTATTAATACTGAATATTATATATATATATATATATATATATATATATATATATATATATAATATTAATTCTATAATAGGGATTTTGATAAATTATGTATTATAGATTGTATTATAAAATTAATATTAAAATATAAAAAATCTATTTTATAAGTAATCAAATTTTAAAAAATATGTTTTATAATATATAAAATATTTTATATACTAATGATTATACATAATTTTGGGTGTTATTATCTTCTTAAACCTTAAAATATGATTTTTACACAACCTGATTTACAAATATTATTTTAACGTTTTATAATATTTCAAAATATCATATTTAACCAAATTCTTAGTTTTTTCATTTTATAATTATTTTTAATTATAACCGGTACCTACTTAACTTAACATCCACTAATTATAATAATAATGATAGATAGCTTATGTAAGAAATACAATCACGTCTTTTCAAATCATGATATCACATTTCTACGATCACGTCTGTCCTCCTCCTAATGTTCGACTCTTCCATCACTAGTCTTGGTGATGACACTATCTATCGTCATTTTTTTAATTCTCATTTCTTTGGTGCTTTATAATTACCTGATATCTTTTTTATATTAATTTCTTCACAAGATGCGAGTAGATTCGTGGTGTTCATGGACAAGCAAATATGAGGAATTGTGTTGCATTGGATGAGTTTAAAATTTTTAGAGCATATATTGTCTTCTTCAGTGTCGTATTATCCTTAATCACCATTTGGATTTCTATCCCAAGAATTTTATTACAGTTTAATTTCTTAGCTTTGTTGTTCTTTTAATTTCAGCTCCTCCTAGTATATAGCTTTTTGGTTGCAACTTATATCTCGGTTTAATGAAAATATCTTTTAATTTTCAAAAACTTAATTATTAATATTAGTAGTAAATTTATTAAAGTGACTTACAAATTTCAGTCATGTTAAATCAAGATATAAATAGTCAACACAATAACACATACAATTCTCATATTTAAAACACGCTTTATATATTGTGCACACTAAATTCAACAAGCTGCTGCTATACATATCCTATTGGCTGCTTAAAAAGCTTATCTAAAAACATATTAATCACAACCAAACTTATATACAAAAATCCTACAAAATAGCGGTTCGATAATCAACTACATAGATTAGCTACAAAATAAATCACGTAATATTAGATATACATGTTATCGAGCCCATATCTACCGAAATATGAACCAATCTGTACTGTTATAATAAAAATTGAACTAACTAAATTTGTTTAGACATAACGTGGGACTGAGAATACAAGTCAAATAAGGTTAGGTATACTTACAATTACTGAATCATTAGAAAACGAAGAGAATGATGGAGACTAAGATGCCAAAATTTAAATATCTAGGAGGTGGAGGGCGACCGATCGAGGGTAGGTAGAGGTGGAGAGTGGTCATCGGGTACATGCCACCGTGGTGATGGGTTTGACGAGCTCTGAGCGGGAGGGACAAAACCGATTTGTCGACCGGACACGAAAGGGCATGTCGCCTGATGTGGTGACGCGCGTGTTTGACACTAGAGGTGGTGCGTACGTCGGCGGAGATGATGGTGGTGGTGGGGTATGGCGGCGGAGGTGGTAGTGGTTTGTTAAGTGGATTGTGAACATAGAACTTTGTCTTGATAGTAGTTGTGCAGTTTGCGTGTTTTGGTGTTTGTTTCATTACCATATATAGAACCATCAAACCAGATGCAGAAACATATGCCATTGAAAAAACTACAAATATTTTCTCTATAAAATTATAAAACCGACCAAACTATGTGTTACTTATTAAGACGGTTATAAAATTAGCGTGACAAAACTTATTTGATAATTTTATAATAGATATATATGCTCTTTACCAATATTTAATACACGTGTTGTTACTAATTAGATGAAGCTCACAAAGTGCTCTTGAATTCAAAGATTAAGCATATAAAGGTTAAATCTTCACTTTGATCTTCAATTTCTCACTTTCTATCTCTACTCTCAATAGAACACACATTTTCGCATACACTAAAAGTGTGTTTGTGTATATTCTCCCTTATATATAATACCCTTTACCCACTTACAACTCATCAATAAGTATAATCACCTACTCAAACAAGTCTTTAAATAAATCTTCATAAATTTGACCTTACGAGTCAACTTCTCGATAATCAGTTCCATCAAAATAGGATAAAGTAAATATAAAACAACAATTTAAATAAACAGAAACTTAACTACTTGGGTGAGTTTTTTTAAAAATGGGATGTTACATAGCGTTTTATAATTTTGATAAGATTTTTCCAATTTGAGTAGAATCATATTTTTTCTTATAATTATTACTGTTGTTATTATTAGTATTACAACTATTATTATTTATTAAGACATGAATACAAATGCTCTTACTTTCATTATAAACACTCACACAACCGCAGACTCCAAATCGATCCTCACATCCCTTTCTTCTTAATTCTCGTTTTTTTGACATACCTATATAAAACATAGAAGAATGTTCAATATAGTCCATACTTAATTCATAGTTTTAAAGGACTAATTTTAGCCTTTGTATCAATGACATCAATGGTTTAGATTGTATTTTAAAAATTTGGACGTAGTGGCATTTTCGTAATTTACATGTGATGCTTTTACAAATCAGTGATTGTATACTGAATCACTTGTGATTAAATATTAAAATTTTAGAACTATGTTTTTTACATGGAGTTTATTGAACACAACTCATAAAACATATACACAAACCTAAACAAAAAATAAAATCCAATCTTAACACCACTTTCCAATCTTATTGTAGGTGTTTAAATAAGGTTTATTTTTAGGTTTATTGTATGTATATATTTTTATTCTACGGGTGTCTACTAAAATCAAGACAGGAATTCGATATTTAAGGAGGTGATGAAAGGTAAGCACCACAAGAAAATAAACTTTTGGACACTACACTTTTCAGCGACGACATGATGTCCTCGCTAAAACTCACTAAATGACAAAATTACACACATTTTAGACCTTGGAAAAGTAAGATCGATAAATTAGACATTCAGCGACGACTTTGTCCTTGTTAAAAGTAATTACTATTTTTTAAAATTTATTTCCAAAAAACTATTTATTAATTTTAAAAACCTTTTGGCGATAAGTCGTCGCTAAAAAAGTTTTGGCGACGACCCATGTCCCAGCAAAAAAATATTTATTTTAATTTTGATTTTTTTTAAAAATTAGGTATTGGCGACGACAAAATTGTCGACGACATGTCCCGCTAAATGTCCTCGCAAAAGACTTTCTGCGACGACTTCTCACTTTGGCGACGATTTTTGTTGTCGCTGAAAGGTCATTTTCTTGTAGTGAAGGCCGGGGGAGATAAACCGAGAGTTTGGGTTGTGTGTATGTATATAAGAGAAAATAGATTTAAAAGAGTTTGTGAGTTTTGATAATAATAATAATAATAATAATAATAATAATAAAGTAAACTGCACATTTAGTCCATATATACGAAGAATTAATACACACTTAAAAGACCAATTTTTTGAAGTTGTTTATCGAACAACAAATTTAAGGTTTTAAATATTTTGGGTCCAAATATCCGAATTCTTGTTCTTTAAACAATTCAGGGAAAGTTTTGATTAATCGTTATTCATAACCTATTTGGTACATAAGAAGCATTAATGTAAAATATTTCAGCTTATGACATTGACCACTACTAGAAAACCAGCTATTACCGACGGACTTTACGACAGAAAAAATCCGTCGGAAATTTTCTAAGGGATTAGCGATGGTTTACCGACGGACCGACTTTAAGACAGATTAACCATGGATTCCCGACCGATTTGCGTCGGATAACGGTTAGTCGGAAATCTGTCAGAAATCATAGAATTTACCGATGGATTAGCGACAAATCTGCGAGGAAGGAGTGTCGTCGGAAATTAGTCGGAAAATTCTGTCGGGAATCCGTCGCAAAGTCAATCCGTCGGAAAATTTCATCGCAAATCCCTACTAATATACGTATATAAGTGTCTATTAATATTTTGACACAATATATACTTACACTATATACTTATCTATATTTTTATGTGTATGTATTGATACATAAACACGTGCGTATTTATGAGTATATAATCTTGTACTTAAGTAAATATTTTAAGATAAATACACATACGTGTATATATGTGCGCTTATATACGATGAAAACTATCGTTATAAATTATTTTAAAGAAACGCTGTCATAATCTGTTGCAAATCCATAGGAAATTTCCGACGGATTTCCGAGAGACGGTTCTAATTTTCGTATATCTTAAGAGTTAAGATCGTTTTTTGTATATATTTACACATATTATGATAATCGAAGTGTTTTTTCTTATAAATGTCCTTTTTTCCACTCATGATATGTATACACATATACTACATTCCGCTAGGTTAAATCTATAAGTATACACGTATAGAGGTACATGCATACGTGTGTGCATATTTTTTAGTATACAATCTTAAACTTAAGTATATATTTTAAAAGGAATGCAGTTACATGTGCATACGTGTGTTTATGTGTGATTATATACAAAAAAAAGTATTAATATCAATGATTTTAAAAAATTTTGGAAATTTGTCGCAAATCCGTCGGAAATTTCCGACGGATTTCCGATAGACAGTTCTAATTTTCATATATTTTAAGAGTTATGATCTTTTTTTATATATTTTTACACATATTCTGACAAGAGAAGTGCTTTTTCTTATAAATATCATTTTTCAACTCATGATATATATTCACGTACACTACGTGTCATTAGGTTTTGTGTATATGTATACATGTATAGACATATCTACATATGTGTGTGCGTGTTTATGATTACACAACCTTAGACTTAAGTATACATTTTACAAGGAATACATGTACTTGTGTATATGTGTGTATATGTACGCTTGTATACAAAGAAAACTATCCATATAAATGATTTTAAAGAAGCATGGTCGGAAATCTGTCGCAAATACGTCGGAACTTTCCGACGGATTTCCAAGAGACGGTTCTAATTTTTGTAGATTTTCAGAGTTATGATCGTTTTTTGCGATATCTTTATACATATTCTCACAATAGAAGTGTTTTTCCTTATAAATGTCATTTATTGACTCATGATATACATACATGTATACCATGTCACTAGGTTTTATGTATATGTATATATACACAAATTAAATGTAATGCTAGAAGTATGAATATTGTTGCTAGAAAGTGAACTTTTTTTTGTCGAGAAGTGTACTTTAATGCTGAAAAAATAGTAATAGCTGCTGCAAATTATATCAAATGCTGGAAGTATGATAATTTTTGCTGGAAAGTGTATTTTTCTACTTATATTAATGCTGAAAATTTTAAGTAGATGCTAAAAATGCTATTGGAAGCCTAGAATTGTGTTTTAATGTTGAAAATTTAAAAGTCTTACTAGAAATGATATATGGGTGTTGGAAATAACATATTTATCCCAAAGATAATAAATAAACGGCTCAAAACAACCCAAAAAAATATATTTTAATCAATAAAGAGTCATGTGAAGCCAAGAAGATTGATACAACTGATTTATTCAATTATGTATACATTTCAATGTTTTGTAGATGCAACGGTTAACAGAGAGGTCGGAAGAGATTCAAGAAGAAAGAGCGAGAGAAAGAGCACGCATACAAGAAGAAAGAGAAAGAGAGAGCGGAGATGAGGGAGCGTGAAGAGCGACTCCAAAGAGAAATTAGGAAAAATGCTGAAGCGCGGGATAGAAATGAATGAAAAGATTTCCGGATTGATGAAGTTCATGAACTATCAACCTCCATCTTCACCACCACCTTCTTAAGCACCATTAGATGTTTGTGTACGACGCTTAAAGACATTGTTTTGAAACATTAGATGTTTCTGTACGACGCTTAAATACTTTGTTTTGAAACTTATAATGTATTTTGAATATTTTGTGTACGAAACTTGTGTAATGTTTTAAATGTTTTGATTTTGAGATTTGTGAAAATGTTTTGGGTTATGTTTTGTACTCTATGTAGGAAAATAAAATGGAAAAATAAAATATTTATTGAAATTAGTTTTTTGAGTTTCCAACCGATTAGCGACGGAACAACCTGATGGAAATCCATCACACAATTCCATCGGAAATCAGTCATAATATTTTGTCGGGAATCCGTTGCAAAAACCATGAGAAATTTGTGGTTGAAAATCTATCGTAAAATTTTGTCGGAAATCCGTCGTTGAAAATCTCTCGAAAATCTATTGCAAAATTCAGTCAGAAGTCTGTCATAAAAGTTTGTTGGAAGTCCTTCACAAAATAGGTTAGTCGGAAATATGTCATAAAATTCTGTAGCAAATCTGTTGCAAAAGTCCGTCGGAAATCCTTCGGAAATTAGGTGTGTCGGTAATCCGTCGGAAAAATCTGTCGGAAATCCGTGGGAAACAGATTAGCGATACCTGATCATGATCCGTCGGTAATCGGTCGGAAACACCGTTTTCTGACGGATTTTGCCATCGGAAAACGGCATATTTGTTGTAGTATACTACCCACATTTTGATCTTGTTTTTGAGCTATATTTGTTTGTGCAAAATGTTGAAATGCATATATGTATATTTGACAAAACTATTTACAAACTTGTATATTTGTACATCTTATTTTGAGTTGATGATGTGTTATTGATTATGACTCCCTTGTTGCTTTCAATCAATATTTGGGTTGAACAACTTTAGATTGTCGCAAATACATATTAATAGTGATTTAAAAAATAAAAAAATAGCTTTTGGCGACGACAAGTAGTCGCAAATACTATTTAATATAATTTTTTATTTGTTGTAAAAACCACCTTTAGCGACAACATTTTCGCCGCAAATACTAATTAATAATCATTTTCATTTATTTATAAACACCAATATTTGCGACGGCTTATGGCGACGACATGTTGTGGTAATAAACGACGTCGCAGAAAGTTGAGGCTATAGTCGCGGAAGGTCATCAGCTACGGGGTAGGGCGACGACTCAAAGGCGACAACTCGTCCTCGTAGAAGGTATTCAACGATGACCATTTGACTTTGGTGACGAATTTTTCGTCGCAACGAGACATTTTCTTGTAGTGAAAAAACAGTTCTCCTTTTAACTTTTCTTATATATCTTATTGCCACCCTATATAATTTTGTTTTCAACCTCAATGGCTCAAGTGCAGTTTCTTATCGCACGATATTCATACGGTAAGTCATGTTAATTATCGTCTACCCTCCCAGTTTTTTACAAAAGAAGCCAAATAGTTATACCTCATCATCATTACAAATTTCATGGTCCGTAGTTGATTAATTCTTCTCCTTCATCGGATATGGCTAATATCCAAAAGAATTGTCAACAACAAATGAAACTATATTTTCCTTGCATGTTAATATCCAAAGAATTGTCAAGAAGAAATGAAACTACATTTTCCTTGTATGTTGAAAGTCAACTCTTATATCTTAATTCCTTTGCAATAATTTTACGAAACGAATGTCAACTCTTTAGCTTCCTTACGTATATTATATTCTACTATATACATTAATTTTTTATTGCATTTTACGTAAATCCAATGTTTAGGCATCTTAAGTTCTATGGCATTGAATCAAACTATGGACGAGCTAAGACCTGATCAAGTCGCAAGTAGTAACACTTTATGTGTTAATCAACGTAAAATCTATCATTTTGCTGAAATATTCAACTGTAACCTTAGAATTATTAAAGTCAACTCATCTCGACACTTGGTATATAACTATATATGACATTAATTCATAGTATAAAACTTAATATTGTTTTTAACAAGAAAATAAATAAATCAAAAACTAACAAATTAAGTTTCAAACGTTAACCGTAAGAATGAAACAACCAATTGGCTTACATTTTAGGGCTAACTTTTTTTTACTTGCGACACTAAAAAATTTGATTGGTAGTACCATTTAAATACCAACATCTTCCATTATCGGACGCTCAATTAACTGGTGACCCATGTCCCGATACCCCTTTACATCGATCCGGCTTTGGACCTAAGCAATATGTTCGATCACATCAAATACAAGAGAATTAAACACAGGTTTTGGTTTAGCTTATTATTCATATGACATTAATCAACATTAATATCAAAGGGCTTATAGCCCAACGGGTGTTCTTGGTATCTTATAAGATTGTGGGTTCTAGTCCGGTAGTAGACAAAATGGTGTAGATCGATTGAATTAGGTTTAGGTTTAAGGGTGTGTGTTTAGCCGTTCAAACAAAATTGATCAACATTAATACTTAATTAGAGATAAACCAAATATAGAGATCGAGGTGTCACGCACCGTAGACGACGTGATGCCAAGCAGTTAAATGTTCCCAAATACGATATGTTACGGACCATCACACGTCTTCTCTCGATCTTTTTTTCCAATCTCTGCATAATAATATCAAATTCTCCTAAACGTATCCAAATTAATATTCATTCATTCATTACTTTATATGGGAATATGATCTTTAAAAGTATACTTTAATTATTTAATATTCAACTTATCTAGCTATCTAAAATACCATTCGCTTTCTCTTCTCATCTATCTTTTTCATGATGAGCCTAGCTCTACCTAGCTATAAGCATATCTCAAAAGATTATGGGTATGTTCAGCAACGGGTTTATGGGGATTACAAGGGCTTGGAATTTTAGTTTTCATAATCCCCAACCGTCTAGTCTCATTCGGGTGTTACAATTTTAAGGGGATTATTAAAAACATAATCCCCCATAAGCCCCCAAAATAAAAGTCTTTTCAAGTTCCTTATGGCTTGGGCTTTGGATTATCAATTAGTTAGCCCAAGCCCCAGCCCAGCTAGTTTTGCCAAACACACCCTATATATGAAAATATATATTATTATCTAGAAAGACATACTACTTTACATGAAATAATGAAGCGGATGATGAAGAAGATATATCTAAAGGTTTTAGGGTTTATTATCGAAGAAAATGAGAATATACTAGAATACAAAATAAGACTAGAACAACCCTATTTATAGTTAAACAATATAAAATCCTAATAAGGTCCAAAGACTAAACTAAATAAAGTCTAAATACTAAATAATATAATTACGTTAATATCCCCCCTCAAACTCACAATGCAACGGCAATAAGCATTGAGGGTTTGTCACATAAGAAATGAAAACGAGGAGCAGAGTGCGCTTTAGAAAAGATATCCGCAACTTGTAAAGCAGAAGGAAAAACGGTAACGAAATGGTCCCAAGCCGAAGATGATGACGAGTGAAACGACAATCAATCTCAACATGCTTCGTTCTTTCATGGAAAAGAGAATTATAAGCAATTTGTATCGCACTTTTATTGTTAAAGTGTAACGGGGTAGGCTGAGATATGTGAACACCCATGTCTACAAGCAACCAACGTAACCAAACAATCTCATAACTAGTAGTCATAGCCATAACCCGATATTCTGCCTCAGTGGAGGAACGAGAAACAACATCATGTTTCATACTTTTCCATAAGATGAGGGAATCTCCAAGAAAGACGCAAAAACAAGTAGTAGATTTGAAATCACTAGGATCACCAACCCAATCAACATTACTGTAAGCACGGAGCTCAAGAGAGGACGAGGAAGGGAACAAGGGAGTTTGAAACTGAGTTCCTCATAGATATGGCAAAATGAGAATGACTGCACCACAGTGAACAAAAGTGGGAGTGGTAACAAACTGACTAACCACGTGGACAACATAGGCAATATCTGACCTAGTCACAGTAATATAAACCAAACTTCCTACAATACGTACCCTGTAATGGTCCACTGTTACCCACACAACTTTTTTTTATACTTTATCAAATACAAAAAAAATTCATAATTAATATATATTAATTAAATATTTCATTAAATAACTAATTATTATAGTTAATTAAAAAGTTACATAAAAATACTAATGTACTTGTTGATCATATTTTTGTATTCCTCCAACACTTTTAAATAATTAAAAATTGGGTTTAATTTTTTAAAATGTATTAAACTATACCCCAAATATTAATATATGTATCCACCTTCCAAAAATGTTATTGTGTGTATTGAACTTTTAATTTGTCGTTATTGTACGTATTTTGATTACATAAAAAATAAAAAAAAGTATAAGTTAATTTAGTATATATATACAATAGGAAGTTTAATACACACAATAACGTATTTTTTTGAAAATTTGATACACACAATAATATTTTTTGTAGGTGGATACACACATTAACATCTGTAACACCCAAGGTTCGAAAATTTCCTGAATTAGTAACTTTATCAAGTGATGTGTTTTAGTGGGTTGCTTAATTAAGATTAGGAGGTGTTTAGAAACTTGAGAGGTTAAAGTTGTCAAAATGGAACAAGAAAAGTTGAGGGACCATTTGTGTCATTTCTTAAAGATATGTTTATATATAGCTAGTGTTGACTAGAATTAGTCAAACCTTTCACAATTACACATATAAGTTCACGTAAGCCAACTCCAACAAGTTTCTTCTTTTGATTTTGATCAAGAACAATAGAGACAAGGTGTTTACAACTGATCATAGCAAGTTTAGATAGCTAGAGGTAAGATCTTGTATCTTTTCTTGAAGTTCTTATGGGTTTTAGAATGATTCATGGTGCATCAAGGTTTTGGTTATGTTTTGGTTGTTGTTTATGGTTTAGAAGTTGTTTGGGGTGTAGGAAAACACCCCAGTAGCGTTTTTATAAATTAAGAGTAATTGTTTTATGGTTTTGGTCGGAGTAAACAGCAGGCAGTCGGCAAACTGCTGTTGAAAGTAGAAAGGCACGGGCGTGCCTTTGGGGTACGGTCGTGCCTAGTGACCGTGACCGCCTCTGTTCATAAGGTGGGCGTGCGGAAGCACGGGCGTACCTATGTAAGGTACGGGCGTGTTCGGCCCAGTACGCCCATGTTTGATTGGGCCATGTTTCTGGGCCTGGACCGTGAGGCATGGGCGTGCTTCGCCCCTGTGCAGTTTGTAAAGTGCCGAATTTAACTATGTGATTAATATCATAATTGTATATGTGTAGGATTTACTGTTTGATGTGTCTGAATACATCTGGCATATCTCTGTGTAATATTAATTGCTAAGGTGAGTTTCCTAAACTCTGATTCATATATGTGATATGTGTGATGCATTGCAATGTGTATTATC
>JAUEJL010106120.1:0-12875 GCA_032274825.1 Drosophyllum lusitanicum | reverse complement strand
AACGCGCAACGAGGTATTATCTATAATCCTCGTACTAAACCCAACTTTATCTAATTCATAAAATCATGCGATATCAAGTATCCATTTAATCACTTAATTAATATAAATACGCATAGACAAACATGCTCCAACTTACCACCGATCCGCCCACAACTAGGCCGGGTTTTCGGATGTTACAGTATGTGACTGTCCGGACATCTTGTTGGCTATGTAATTAAGGTCAACCTATGGCTGGATCCTATGGGGCCCTCGGGCCATAGTTCGGGATCAACGGTGACTCGATGGTCCATTCCGGGTCGTAGGTTCTGTAGGACCACCGTTCCTTAACAGTTAGGGGTATTCGGCTACTTGCTGAGTCCAAGTGAGCCTCAGGCTCCGTAACGTTCATGGTGGACCGCTATATGCTTACCCACCAGCTCGGTTGGTAGTGTCTGATCCCCCGGTGAGGGTTGTTGAGCTGGACTGACTATCCTGCAAGATATGACCCCTACTGATCTTGTCAACACTTCGCTATGTGATAGGATAACACTGATTGCTTATTCCTGTGTTGTGGCTTTCTTTATTGATACTTATGCTTGTCTGTACTCACTAGCTATTTATAGCTAATATTGTTGTTGTTTCCCTTTTTCCATGTAATGATTAGAAAGGTCTGGTAAGATGGGATTGCTTACAGTTGATTGTGAATATCTTTTGAGAAGGAACACTGCTTGTTGGTATTATGTTTATAATGGTCGGTCGTGAATAGAGTAACACCAACGGTTTATGGATTTGGCAGATTTTGTTTTGTATATATATTTTCGCCAAATCAGTCTTTTGAAACATGTAATAGTTTGTAGAACTTGATTTAAATTTCCGCTGTTTGATTGTTAATCCTTGATTAAATTAACAGGACATGTAAACATTCTAGTTACAAATGGATTCACGCAGTTTTAAAACTCGAATTTTTACTAAATTCATTAATTACAAAGGTGGTCTTACAGTTCATCTGCAAAATTTGAGGTCCTAACTCGAAAAGACGACAAAAATCAAACTTGCAAATATTTCGGCATTTTCACCGTTTAAACCGGAATCTGATTTGCATCATTTGCACTCTCATATTTGAAGTCTAAGTAACATGTCTAGGGTCATTGGATAGTGCAAAAGCCAATCATTTAGGTTATTCGCGCGTTTCTTTACTTAACGGGTCATATGACCCATTTCAAGAAAACTCATATAAATATACAATCTACCTCTCTTTTGCATTCAAGTGTAACAATTCCATGAAAGTTACTATTTTGCAATTCCAACATATAGTCTCATTTGTGATTCCTACTAAACTTCAAATTGCAATTCTATTAACTTAACCATTTTGCAATTTAAGTGTTATCGGTGGTTTGTGATTCAAAACTTTGGTCCATTTTACAATCCACCTCTTCCCAATCAATTAGTGATTCTAATTTGTAACAATCGTAATTAGTTACAAAAGTCATGATTTAGTTCAATTTACAATTCATAATTATATCTAACACACACACACACATATATATAGGGGACGGTTCAAACGAGAACTGTTTTTCGTACGAGAACCAATTATAACCGTTGATCAAAAAGATGGAGGATCCAAATTAAAAAGTTGTTAATGGATAACCTTAAACTAATCAAACATGTCCTTAATTAATTAAGGGCAATTTGGACATTTTCACATTACCCCCACTTCTTTTAAACTAACATATCCATCAAATGGAAATGTATTAAATTACGAAAATTATGCCAAATTATCGAGAAAATTATGCTTTTTAATTTGAGACCGATTTAGCTATATTTTTTCGATTTTTTTTGTGTTTGCTGGGTTTATTTTTTCCAGTACAGTCGACATTTGCACATGTGCAAATTTACACATGTGCAAATATATGCACTTGTGCAAATGCACAAATTCTGCTAGTTTTTTCAGCACAGATGTAGATATGCACATGTGCAAAATTTGCACATGTGCATATGTCGAGAGCTGTGTAAAAAAAACCCTAGCAAACACGATTTTTTTTCTCGAAAAAATATAGCAAGATCGGTCTCAAGTTAAAGAGTATAATTTTCTCGTTAATTTGGTATAATTTTCGTAATTTAACACCATTTTGTTTGATGGATATATTAGTTTTAGAAAATGGGAGGTAATGCAAAAATGTCCATACTACCCTTTCTCATTTAAAATAAATAAAAAACATAGGAAATTAAACGATTGACCAGAAATGGTTCTCGTAGTTCTCGTACGAAAAACAGTTCTCGTTTGAACCGCTCCCTATATAGATAGTTAACACATTAATTACTCATATATATGTAACACGAAATAGTAAATATAGGTGCTTTATTAATTAATTAATAATTAATTTGTCCACCTCCGCCAATGATGGATACATGTATAATAGGGGTGAGCAGAAAAAACCGAACCAATATATCAACTGACAGTTTTGGTTTTTAAAATTTCAAAAACCAACTTTTTCAGTTTGGTTTTTAAAATTTTAAAAACAAAAAAAAACGAACCGAACCGTTCCAAGGGGTAATATTGTAAATATATATATCCAAAAAATCAAATACCTATGACTTTTCCATTTACACAGCCTCCCCCATTTACATTAGGGTTCCACCAAATAGACATCACGCTGATTCAGATCTCCTTCGCGGTAGCAGCTTCGTTTGGTCGTCGGACTACTCTATTGAGTTCACCTACATCACTTCGTTCGAGCCAACGAGTTCACTTTTTCTTGATTTTATCTATTTCCAGCTTAATATAGAAATCATTTCTAGTTGTTCATCTCGATTTTCAGGTTCTAGTTTTCTGAGTTGTATGCAATTCATCTGGAATTGGTTGTTCATCTCGATGTTCAGTTTTGCTAATTTGTTATTTATCGATATGCTTTGAGTTTTTATTTGTTTCAACTCTGGCTTTATAGTTTAAACGTTTGACAGACATTTTGTTTGTATCAATTGCAATGTATATTGCTTGAATTAGGTGACACATATCTTGATGTTTTTAATATAACTTCAGTCCTATTTAATTTCATAGCTTCAGAATAAAGGTTGTATAACTTCAAATTTTGATGGTTAAAGCGGAAAAACTGTAAAACCGAACAAAAAACCGAAACCGACTTCAAAACAAAAAACTGAACCATCCCGAACAGTCTTGGTTTTGGTTTTCCAAAACCTGAAAATTTCAGTTTGGCTTCGGTTTTTATGCCAAAACCAAACTAAACCAAACTCTGCTCACCCCAGTATATATATATATAACCAGTTTCATCTAATCCATTTCGGGATACTTCCTAAACCACGTACATAGGCCAGGGTGAATGGGTGATATTCAACCATTCCTTCTTCTCTCGACTTAATTAAGCAAATGATAAGAACAAAATTTAAATTAAAAAAAAATGAAAGAAGATTTGTGAAACCGAATGTCATAGAGTGGGAGGGAGTCCTCACCGGCCACCACGGCGTGGTCTATCACCACCACCCCATAAAGCCTCAACTCTATATATATGCTCTAACATGCATTTACGACCATATATCATTCCCTGTGACGCTCCAATTTCTCTTTTAGAGAGAGTTCTATTTGTTTCTAGTTTATATACACATGGATTATTCCACGCCTCGTGAATTTTGTGCGTACCAAATTCACAAAAGCAAAAACAAATAAAAAAAAGAAGATGAAAGTTTCATAAAAGACAGACATATGTTTCTGCACAACTGTAACATAAAAGAAAAGTCAGTCATTTATTGAACAAAACAGTAAAATAAATGCCCACAAAGCGGTCTCAGTATGCTGTTTTTTAGTCACAACAACGCATTGTCGGATTATATTGATGTATGAAAAGGATCTTACATAATAATAATAAATACATGTATACATCTTCGAAAAATATGATATAACAAATACATCACAAATGACTTCTATACATATACTTCTTAATATATAATGTTCAATGAATATCATGTATCTTCTTTACACTGTACATTATCTCTTTCTATACTGGTTGCCTCGTATCAAGATTTACAAAAACTACTCTGCTCCTTAATATCACATCTCTAAAACTTGAATAAATTCAATCATGTAGCGATCATTTTTTCAAGATTCTTGTGTTTGACTTTACGCATTTGTGTTTGTATGGGCAAGACTGTAATTTACCTCTTCTGGAAGGCCACTAACAAGAACAAAGCTAGAACACGAAAAATTAGACCAGCGACTAGTAAACGCATCAGACAAAATTTCCAATCCCTGAGATCATACCCTCTCTTGGCAATTGCTGCACATCTTGTTAGCAACCACACTGCACGGTACCTGTATTAATGTTTTTATAAACAAATAGTTTGTAATATAAGAGTGCAAAAATTCTACTTTTTCAATAATAATATTAACTTTTGAGCTGTGTGACCAGTTCCCCCTTTTAAGTTATTACTCGTTCGACCCGTTAGGGATAAAAACATAACCAGAATTAGCATATTTATTAAGCAAATGGGTTAAAATGGCTACCTCTACTGTTAACAATCATGACTTACGAACAAAATTTCAAATTAGAAAGCAAAGAGCAACAAAACAGAAACTTAATTGACATTTTAACCCGTCATACTAAGCTCCTTGTTAGGTGTTCTTTTGGTGTTTTAACAAGCAGTATGGTTGGTTTGCAACGAAAAGTCAAAGTTTTATGGTTCAAAACGTCAAATCTTATTGAAAGAAAGTTTATGAACTTTCAAGTTTCCTGGCGTAATGTCGCCGGTCATTAGTGGTAAGCTTATTGAAACAACAAAAAAATAATTAAAAAAAAACGGGAAAAAGAAATCATGTGAAACCTTTCAGCATTAGCTAGCAAGAACGCTTCCAATGCCCATGAAGGGTAAGATAATCTTTTGAGGAGAGGTAGAATTGTTCCCTTTTCATCATCTTGGGTCGAAATAAGAGTCAACACAACTGGAAGCAGCACCGACCACTGTGATACAAAAGACACTTGTAAATAAAAGGGGAATGCTCAATGTACTCTAAATAGACGACACAAAGTTAAAATAAATCTCCCCAAGATATATGCAAGTTTTGACAGCATGTTTAGAGTTCAATGAAAGTGTTTGATTAATAGTTAAAAACATCTATAAATATCTTTCAACAACAAAAAGAGAAAATTTGTGGATACAAATTTGATGCTATAAATATTTTGTCCCACTTACTAATGTTAAATGTAGCATAACGGGCAAGTTGGGTAATTGGTCAATATAGGGTCAAAATGGGCAGTATTGGGTTGTGTTTAACTAAATAGACAAATAGCATAACAAATATGATTAAAAATATATTATAAATTCAATAAGAAACTATTTCTTTAATAAACTGCTTTAGCAGGTTTTATGCATTAAAAATGCACTGTAGTTTGAAAAGTTTTCTTTTTAAATAAAACTTTTTAAAAATTTGACCTGTTACAGATTAAAAAAACAGAATCTGAATCAACCCATACATAGGTAACTACGTTGAAGTTATCACCTCTAGCAATTGGCAAAGTGATAAACATGGAGTGGAACTTTGCCAGAAAAAGTAAATGTTCTGTATTTATTATGACAGGAAAAAAGAGAGAGAAATCACTCACCAATTGCGCAGAACCAGCTTCAAGGTATATGGCTAGTGCATAAGCCAGCCCAGATACACAGTACAACAAGCAAAGTAAGATGATGTAATTATCAAAGACGGAAGACCTTGGAGGATTGAAATAATAAAATGTGCAGAGATAAACTGCAGGTTTTATTACAGTGTTGAAGTGGTCAATTGTATCCTTGGAGAAAAAATACGCAAAACAACTCATTCCAGAAGCTCTTTCTCGCCAAAATTGCAATTTATCCGATGTAAACGATCTCATAGCCGAAATCTTGCTGAGTAAAGCTGAAAGTCAGCAGCAAATATTTGCCAAATGAGAGAAGATATGTTTAAAGATTACTAAATATCAAATACAGATGAATGTGATAAACCATAATCAATGCTATTGATATTTTGTACGAAGGGTAAAAATTACAAAAGCTTTAGCCGACTTTATATGCCTTTATACTTACAAAATGCAATGATGGTGTAAGTATATCCAACTGCCCCAAAATTTTCATCACTCACTTTAGCAAGTGTTCCTAGTGAAATTCCAGCTATCAACAAAAGCAAAAAATCTACAGCTTGTAACCTAGCTTCACGTATACGCTGCTTTGCCACCCTGAAACAACCATTTACATCAAATATTGTTTTACTGAAAAGACGTAAAAAAAATCTCTACAGATAATTGAACAAACTTAAGTGCTAAGATTTTCCATGCCAGATGGCCAGAATCTTCAATCCATATTTAGCTAAAAGAGGAAGGGTCAAATGGGTTGAGCAGGTTGAAAGTTGCCAAAACTCTATTTTTCAATGCATACGGCCTCTTTAAATCTTTTTATTCAAGGATTTAAGATTACCGCTTTAACAAAATTGTTTTTGTAATGATAAACTGACACATCACTTAAAACAAAAGGAAAAGATCCTAGAAGAAGTGTTTGTAGGTCAACCTGACCCAATCCGTTCAACCCGTCAATCTTGCCAGCTCTACTATGTACCCTTATAAAGTTGTCATTGATTATGAAGCAAAAACTCTAGACAAAATATCCATAATTACCTCCCAAGAAAGTATCTATACTGTAGACATACGCCTGGGGTTATGCGGTTAGACAAGTCTTTCCTCCTTGAGAAATAACTTAAGAAATTATCGTTTTTCAGTTGAACAAAAAGCTTGAACTCCTGCCATAATTCTCCAGCAAAAGATTGCTCGTCGGACCCACCAACAGAAGAGGTAGAGCCCTTGCTGGAACCTTGTCGTGAAGATTCTGCATTTCCATCAGAATCTTTCATATCTGGTGGAATAGGATAACCATTATGATGCATCCATTTGACGGGAAGCTCCTTATAGTTGACCGATGAGGTTGTGTTTGACTTTACGATTCCCTCCAAAATATCGATATAGTGATCTGGAGGATTAACACGTTCGGGTACATGGATACCAAGCCCTGAAAAGTACTCTTCAACCTTCTTCACTGGTCCAAGATAAGCAACAAGGCCACCCTTTGCCAAAAGTATCAAGTCATCAAACATCCTGAATAGGCTATAGCTGAAACAGAATATATGCATATTAGCTATATATA
Organism: Drosophyllum lusitanicum; assembly: GCA_032274825.1. Classification (NCBI taxonomy): domain Eukaryota; kingdom Viridiplantae; phylum Streptophyta; class Magnoliopsida; order Caryophyllales; family Drosophyllaceae; genus Drosophyllum; species Drosophyllum lusitanicum. Next base: position 5,720 of record JAUEJL010106120.1, on the reverse strand, counting down.
CACGAGGATAATACTGAGTCAATCATTTCATTAAGTATCAAAGATTTTAAGAGATAATTTTTTATTTTTTTATTAGTACGAATAACAAATTAAAAAAAATGACCTTGGCTGGTGAACCACCATGCACACATTTACAGCTTCAAGAGCTTCACGACGAAGTGCTTTAAGTAGTAACTGAGAAGAAGAACTATCAAGACCAGAGGTTGGTTCATCCAATATTAATAGAGAAGGTTCCATAACCATTTCCAAACCAACATTTACCCGCTTTCTTTGTCCACCAGATATCCCTCGTTTTTCCACTGTCCCAACTAAAGAATTCCTCACGTGTTGTAGCCCTAGAGACTCTATGACTCTTTCTACAACAAGAACCTTTTCAGCCCGAGATAGATTTGCTGGAAGCCTGCATCATATTCACAATAGCTATTTAATAACACACCACACGAAACTTATAAAATCGTAACTACAGGTGGCAATTTCGTCTTATCTACCTATAAATGAACCAATTCAAGTTATGTTAGTATTAATGGTCAAAGAGGTCACAAGTTATCCAAAGTGCATTATAATGCATAAAACCTCCTACATAATTATATTGAAAATTTTTAAGATTTTTAAGGTGACAATATAGTTTATGTAATCATATCTGAGACATTAACTATGTACAAAAATGGTAAAAATTTTATAAGGAAATTACCCAAACCGCCCAATTTACTAACATACCTGCACTTGGCACTGAACCAAAGATTCTCCTCCACGGTCAAGTCACCATGTACTATATCATCTTGGGGAACAAATCCAATGATTTTTTTGTAAGAATTCATTGATTCGTCCTTCCCGTTTATAAGAATGGATCCATTCACAGTACATCCCCTTGCTTTTCCGGTTAAAGCAGAAAGAAATGTCGTTTTACCAGCTCCAGAGGGACCCATCACCGCTGATACACGTCCAGGTGAAATCTTACCACTAACACATTTTAAAAGATGTTTCTTTTTTCCTTTCAAAGTTAGTGTCAAATCTTTGAATGACACTTCAATTCTTGGCCTGCTCCTGAAATTTGGATCAGAAGCCATAGAAACAACCCCAGAGAAAGTTAAATTATAGTTCTGCTGTTCTAATGCCTTTTCTTTTTCTATCTGACCATATGCATATTGGAAAATTTGGCTACGGGTATGCAACTTTTTTCGCTTTGATTGTTTCTTTGAGTTTTTATCTCCGATTTCCACGTTAAAACCATCATGACTTTCAGGATCTTCTTCAAGATCACGCATCATCACTGTAAGGTTGTTATCATCTTTGTCATCATCTTTGGATGATGTGGCATCATGTCTACCACTAGATTGTTCTGGATCTTTGAGCATATCTGACATGGAAGACTTCTTACGAGAAAACGTTCGTGTCAATGAACTTTGGAACCCAACAGCTCTTTTCTTTGCACCTTCTCTCGCTGACTTCCATCTTTCCTGTGCTAATTCCTTTGCACTTTGTGCAGCAGCTTCTCTTGATTTTGCTTTCCTTTTTTCTCTAGTGGTGATAACCTGATCCGTACAGTTGTAAAAAACGAGCAGCAGAAGTGTCAACCCACCCTGTATTAACATAGAAAATAAAAATGATGATGTTTAAATGCATTTTACATAGTTTATTTTATTGAGTAAGATACGCACTTACACAAATCATTATTCCATATGCAGTGATATTCTGATTTGCAGCCTCTTTGTCACATGTAGCCAGTCGATAACACTCTGCAAGTTCAACCGAACTCTAAACAATCTCGAGCTTAAACCTAAGTAATATCTGAAATAAGATAAATGAATGTATGTTGTGTACATAGGTTACCTGTTTCAAATGTTGATCCAAGCCTGCAGTAATGTCTGAAATATGACAAATGAATATATGTGTAAACAGGGAGGCAATTAAAAAATTAAAATAGACTCGTGGTGCTTTAGACCATGAGGGAAAATACTATTGACAACCTAAAACAGACAAGTGTACAAGCACAAATGAAATATAATATATACCCAGATTCACAAGAATATTTCTCAATGGAACTCGGACAGAAGAACCCCGCTGGACAAAATACCTCACGGCTATTGGTTACAGCTGACCAGACATCTGCTCCACCGCAACTGTGGTTGGTCACTCCTGGCGGTGGTTGGTAGCGATATCTACATTTTGTTTAATATTTCTCAGCTTATAACCAATGTAAGCAAAAAAACTCATAAACTTAGGAATTGAGCAAATATACGTAACACTATAACTTTCAGAAATAACTTACGGATCACATAAATTAGTATCCCGGTTGAGATTAGCAAGAGGGCAGTATGATCCTGCAGGGCAAGCTTCAATGACAAACAGAAGCAAAATTAGAATGTTTGCTTCCACAAACCCATATACTCATACAGGACAATAAATACATTTACCAAAACATATGTTAAGAGAAGGGGGGCAGGGTGTTTGGCTTTGTGTTTTTGAAATTGATAATATGATATGAAATAATCAGAAACAGATGTAACAAAACAGGCTGCAGGAAGCAGTGTTTGGATGTTCTCGTATTCCTGAATTACTAAATTTGACCCCAAAATAAATAGATAATCGGAGTCAGTTTTCCTGTATCCAAACACTAGCAACTGCTTATCAATGACTCTAGAACGCAATAATCAGATAATCACTTTCAATGTGCAATGCCAAACACCACCTTAATCTCCTCCCTCTCATTAAAGGTGTTACATCACCACAAGCATTAAAAATGTCTGAACATTGTAAAAATAGCATTGCACTTTAATGATAAACCAGGAAGTCCATTTGTTAGCCAGGAGAATTAACCAAAAACAAAGTCAAAAAGTTGTTAATCGTATATTATACGGGAAAAGAACCAAGAAGTAAAAATGTACAGCATCATTTAGTGCTACCCTGCGGTACATGTAATTATGAAAGCTGGGCATCGAACTTACGTATCATACAGGTGAGGCCAGTTGGGCAGAAGAAACCTTCACAACAAGGTTCACAATTGGAAGTTCTAAAAGGCATTTCGTTTTTGTTTTTTAGGTCAACGTCCACATCTTTCCCAACAGCACAAGCCCAACCAGGCTCACATCCAGGAGCCCAAGAGGTCAGATTACAGTTCTTGTTACCTTTCACATAAGTAGAACTTTTAAAACCTTGTCTCTCAGCTTCTGAGAGAACAGTTACATAGAACTTTATATCTGCTGCAGTGCACAACCGCTGGACAATATTTCCTATAAATTTGTAAAACCGTCATCAACTTAGGAAACCCACAACAAAGCATTCTGCATCCGCCTATGAAAGAATCCTACACTAAACCGCTACTTGAAAAACAGAATTGGGTTCATTGTGACTTCCAAGCAGCATGTCATCTCCTACACCTAATTTATATTAAAAGTTTGGATTGAGATCCTCTCAAGTTGGGTCAAAATTACCATGAACGGTCATGTTGTCTCATAAACTTAAGAGTGAGACCCTTGTTTTAAGGCCAAATTAAGTCCCTTCGTAGAGCCCACTCCTATGTATGTAAAAGAACAACTTGAGAAGATCCCAATCCTAAAAGTTTTCACCCCTCTTGCTGCTACTTTACAATATATGAAAAAGATTGATGAAAGTAGATGTTACCGTCAGTCTTTTTGATGCAATTTGACAAGAATCTTGTATCATGTGAGAAATCAAAAGCTTCATTCCACTCAGCAGTTCTGGAAATTAATGATGGAACCTGATAAGAACTTGGATACTATCTTATTTACTTTACTTATTAGGAGAACCAAGTTAAATGGGATGAGACCTACATGTACTACTTGCACTAAACTAAAATATCCTTAAGAAGAATTTAACTACATAGAACTAATCTAAATGGTGTATTTACGTGCAAATAAATTTTAGATTTCATTCAAAACCTTCAATAAAGAGAACGCCATAGTGCAAATGTAAAAAAAAAAAAACAACTACATGAGACTGATCATAGTTGAATTAAACAATGTATATATATGAATGTTTAGTTGAATATGATAGAAATCTAGAGCAAAGATGGAAAAACCCTACGACTTACATATTTTTCATGCAGAAGCTAAGATCATTAATAGCATCTTCATGAAAAAGAAAGGATATAGCATTGAACCGAGTAAATATTGATTTGGTGAGCTCATCTAATTTGGCGGGATTATTCTTAATATTTTTCGGATCAGGGTACTGTTGGGCGGTGGCGAGATTGTTGGTCGTAATCTCCGGGGATGGAATTCCCAAAAGTATGATCATGAAGATGGTGAAAATGAGAGGGTTGATCATCCTGTGCATTTGATTCGATTGAATCGCCACCTGAAAATGCGATTTCTTGATGAATTGTTGGGATTGTTCATTAGACCGTGTATGGGAGCTAGGGTTGTTGATTCGAAGGAAGAAAATGTGTTCTGTTTTTGATTTTCCATGTTTGTGTTTGGTGATTTTCTTCGGAGAAAGAAATGGCGGGGAGAAGATGTAGGAGAGAGGGAGAGTGGTAGTAAAAGTGACGACTGTTAAACCAGCTCTTGATGATTCGTGGTCTTTTTAGGTCATCAAATTCATAGTTCAATTTTTAAATAAAAAATAATAACAATTCAAAATTTTGCAAAGTATGGCTAATCTAACTAAATTTTTTATTTTTCTTTATAAGTAAATAACATTTAAGTTTTATAAATAATATTTTTATATTATTACGTTATTTTAACAAATAAGTTAATTGAATATAAATGAGAGAAAATAATAAATAATTATTATAAACATGTTTTATAACTCGCAGACTAGTTAGAGGACACAGAGTAATGTTGTGGACCTCCTCATCATCCAGCATTACCGCTCGTCATCTACTCTTGTCATTAATAGTAATCTATCCTTTCCATCACGCATATCGTGATGGGTAGTAAAGACTGTATGGTTTAATGGTGAATTAACTATGTTAACATGACATTCATACAATTGTTATTATTATGTGATTTTATGGTATTATTCATAAGGAAACAAAGAAAAAACCATTAAAATTGTTAAATTTTTATTTGAACTTATTTTCAAGCAATTAAGAAAAAAATTATGACATAATTTGTTATAACTATTACATTATAAGTAAGAGTAAAGTACGTAAAAATACAAAGAACTTTGTCTAACATCTTATTGTATGCAATGACTTCTTTTTGTCTCAAATAATGCTACATACTTTGTCAAACAATTTATTCATATAACACTTTGCCAATGTTAACAAACGGTATCCTCCTCATTTGTAGAATCATGCGACAACTATATGTTTTACCAAACCTCACTTGCATAATCTGATGACATTTGTAGAACTCGAACCAAGAATCGACACACATGAACCCTAAATGGACACATATGACCCCTAAATTAAACCTTGAAACATCTTTAAAAACACATATGAATGCCACACCGGATTCCCATTTTCATATCCATTTCATGTCGGATGTCGAAGCCAACTACTATCAACACGAGTAACATATAAATTTTCATCGATTCATGTCTACATGTGTTATTCAAAACAAATCTAATTGAAGACCGATTTAGTTCTAGATTTGCTCATGTGTTATACAAAAGGGTTCTTGAAGATTTACAATTTTCTTGCTTGTCATTATCTGTTGGGGAGATAATCACTTCACTCTAATAATCAACTCTGCCTATCTTAAAACATAGAATTTGATGATAACCAAACCCTACTTTCAGTATGACTTAGAAAG
>JAUEJL010106109.1:0-12875 GCA_032274825.1 Drosophyllum lusitanicum | reverse complement strand
TATTTATTTATTTATTCAAGCCCAAGTACATCAAACTAGTCCACCATTAAGTCCATATCCCACACAATATTATTTTTCTCGATAAAATATTCTTTTTATTTATTTTCGAAGTTCGGGTATTACACATACAATAAAAATTATTTTCTACAATCTTTATTGATTAATACCTATAAGCTAGTACTAGAATGGGGTACTCAACCCAGGTCCCGAAAAGCTAATAACGGATGAATATGGATTTATCTGAATTCGGGTGACTTAATACTATTCAAATTAGTATTAAAAAACTTGATCGGTCACACACATAAAACTGGACATTTAAACCGATAAGGCTTCCATACAACGGTATTGGGCTTCATGGCCTCATTCGAACCTCACAGCCTATTCATATTTCATGGTCCCTTCATGGCCGTGCACAAAGCTCTACATGGGCACTATACGACCGTACAGAGGTCGTGAAGAGTGTGCAGCATGCCCAGAGTCTTCTGGCATCACACAAAACCATCCAAAACTCAAATTATATAATATAATTTGAATAGTTGGAAACTTAGTAATTCAATTGTTTCCCCTTTTTGTCAAAGATTTTACCAAATAAGTTGATTTGTAAGGAGGTTTATGTTGGATAACTTCTACATATAGAAGACCTTAAGATAAAAACTTTGCTAGTTACTAGACTTTTATAAACTTGATCCTCATTTTATTAAAATATAATCTAAATAAGATTTCTTATAAAAAAATTTTAAGTCTTCCAATACCATTCTTTAATTCTAAGTTATTTGTTATCATATTAGCATTATTGTGAATTGTGATGTTATCAATATAATCCAATGCTAAGTATTTCAACAAACATATTATTTCTATATTAACTAGGATTTATAAAATTAAATATTAAAATTATTATCGGCTAAAACATTAAATAATTCTTATAAAGTTCAGGATTGATGCACTAACAAATTTGTAAAGTGGATGGGGGTTGCAAATAAGTTCCCGTCGCTAGATCCAAATTGATTGCTAGATCCAAACCAGTGTTGATTGCACTTAGAATTCGACATTTCTCTCACTAAACACGCTTTCACATACTAAACTCACCATGAACACACACTTAAGTTGCAGAAGTGATTAAAATGTTCTGGAGACTAATTGCATGCTTTAATGAGATTAGTGGGTTATTAATCAACCTAGGAGTGAGATTAATAACCCATAGAGTGTCACCAAGCTAAAATTCATGTCTGCCAAGTATCCCGCATATACACAACCATGTGGTCAATTGTCAACGTGACTTGTGCATGCACCACCACTACTTAAGGCAACACACACAAGGTCATGTGCCTTATAAAGGCACGACCATGCTTAAGAAATCTTCATCCTAATGAAATTTTGAGCATTTTGTATGCAACCAATTTTATGTAATACCCGTGATTCGAGTTGAAATATTACCTTGATAATAATGAAGGATGCATCATGTTATTTTGTATTTTGAGCATTTAAACTTATACCCTAGAAGTTGAAGGACTAAATGTGATAATTAGAAAGTGGGTAAGGGTATTTAAACCTAAATTAGGGCATAAAGCCCAAGATGATTGTTCAACCGTTTCTTTTAGTGTATGTTTTTGGTGTTTGTGTGTGTTGTTTGAGAGGACCGAGAAGAAAAGGAGGCAGATCATTGTCGTTTTTGCACCATACAATTTAGATTGTTCAACCGTTTCTTAACTGTTTTTGGTTAAGAAACAATTTAGATTGACTTAAAATTTATCAACTGTGCTTAACCTATCATAAATGTTCTTACAGTTCTTCAAATCGTAAATTGGTTGGAGACGTGAATCAAAAACAGGGGTAAGGTGGGGGAATCGCAAATCGGTTGGGGTTGAGTCTCTTAGTGAGATTCCCCCAAATAGTGAATCAAAGATGAATCAGAAATCCTTAATGGACAACTGTGAGGATCGCAAATTGGACTAGGGTCTATAATCGAAAAGTTAAACATCGTATTTCAGTGATAGAATACAGAATCAAAAACCATGTAAACCATCATAATCGTAAATCGTGGGAGTTGAAGGTTAATTGCAAATTGCGCGTACTAGACCTCAAATCGCAAATCATAACAGTGTGTGATCGTAAATTAGACTTGGAATCGTAAACCATGAAGGGAAAAACATGAATCGTGAATTGGAATTGTGGTGGATCGAAAAGGTAATGAGACTTATGTTAATCGAAAACCTTAAGTTATGGATAGTAAATTAAGTAAATGAGATATTCGTAATTCATCAATAATGGGATCGCAAATCATAGTTTGTAGACAATCGTAAATTATATTTGAGAATCGCAAATTAACCGAGTGAGGGGTTATCAAGGACTCTCATAATGTAATATCAAATATAGGGATTATGGCTTAGGGTAATATCTGATCTTGTGGAAACCCTTAATTGTAGGTGACAAACGGTAAACGAGAATCTTTCAAATATAAGTGTCTTGTCGTTTCTGTTTTGCTTAGAACAGATGAGTTACACTAACTTACTCATTTTTCTAGTGTGAATGTACGTTTTATTATGATATGAATGTGTAACTTACGTGCGTTGCTGATGTGAAGTGAAGGGTTGTGTAAATTGAGTGAAAACACAACTCGAGCATAGAGAAGACATAAAACCCTTGGGGTGCCTTGGCTTTGATTCCAAAGAGACGTAAAAACCCTTGGGATGCCTTGGGTAGTCAATCGAGAAGTGAAATCATTGCCGGTGCACTGCTTCAATGTTTTGTGAATTTATTGTTGTTAATCATGTATTGTGTGGTGACTTGTACATATCTAGTGTGGTGTGTAAGTGAGTGTGCTCGCTAAGCTTTATGTTTACCATTGTTGTTATTATCTTTTCAAGACAGGACCATGACAGAGCTCGATCAGGGACATAGAAGGCAGCTCAAATCCAAAGAACGTTTTTCCATAATTTTTATTTTAAACAGTTTTGAATATTTGAAGTTGTATTTACGGCGTGTAGTCTGGGTGTGGATCACGTCTTTGCTTTTGTAATAATGAATGCTTGTGTTACTCTGATGATTATTAATATCATCCTTTACTGATATTAATTTTTTTGGGAGTTACATTTTATCCATAACTTTGTTTTTGAATATCAATGGTTAGATAACCATGCAATTTGACATAATCAATCCGGTAACTATTGTTTATTCGGATTGCAAGTATGACTCGATAGATTCATACACCATCGGTAGAGTCACTGGCTCGTTGTACGGTGACATTTCCCAACAAATCTAAATATTTTTTAGTTATTTGGTAGTTATTACTTATTACGGTTCATTTATTATAATTATAAAGTTTAATAAAGAAAATAAGCTATTATAACATGTAAAATCTTTAGAAAAACGCCTAGTTGTAATAAGTTTGGAACTAAGAATATTTATTAAAAAATTTTGAAAGTTAAACTCTTTTTAAGTAAAATTTCAAGTGAATAATTCATACTTTACCCTAATTTCAAATATGTTTTTTCAGGGAGTGTCAATTAATTAAATAATTGATTTCTAATATAACAACTTTTCTAACAAAAAAATATAATTTAATTTAAGTTTTGGTCTTCATTAATAAACTTTGGATTACTGTTTTCGTTAATTATATTGAATTATATTGACCTTGATATTTATTATTGTATGGTGGATATGTTGTACTCATTCTAATTGAATTTACTATTTATGTAATTATGTCATTTGAAAATACCATATATGATTCGTAAGTTCGTAATCTTCTGTTATTTAATACTTTTATTATAATCTTTTAACAACAATAATAATAATAATATTGTTATGAATAAAATACTAATCTTTCTCAAGTTAGTTATAAAATCTCAACTCTTCATTTAATATAAATTACTTCATAACCATTTATTAATTTACTCAAAATTTAAAATTTAATTTTGACTTCAAATGATCAAAATAGTAAGAATAAAAATGACATTTTCACTAATTTAAACTTGCATTAATCGCACTATTCTAAAGGATATGTATATGGAGACAGAGTGAGTAGTACTTAACGAGTAAAAAAAAGCAAACATATTGTGTGTTTAACGTGTCATGATGACTTTTTAACAGGTAAAAGAAGAGTAGATCGATATAACCAAACCAAAAATATGTTACATAACTAAAAGGAAAATTATCATTTTTACCATGTACACTATCAACATTTTTCTATTTTTCTAATTTTATTGACTTTATTTTATTTTTACTAATTATAAAAATACACTTCTAACATTTTGACTATAAGTGCATCCTAAAATTTATTATGTCAAGCTTTCTTTCATTATTTTCTAAATATAAGTTTAAATTACTTACTTCTATTTTTTAAATCAAAACTACAAAAATGTTTTTTTCCATTTCTCACTCCCTTTTCTTTTTTTGATTTTTAACTTCCGAATAAACTCATAAATACAATGTAACCTTATTTTAGGTAATAATTTATCTACATTGTAAGAGTGCGCGGAGTGGAATGTGCAAATGACGTGATAATATAGTTAGAATGGAAGTGAGTTCTAAAAATTGGTATGGTGGAAAGTGACCACTACAAGATGGATTAAAAGGTAGAAATAAAAATTAAACGTATCGATATGTGGTATAAGTGGTGAAATGTTAAGAAAGCAATGTGTTCAAACCCAAATGAGTGGGTTCTATAACTTTATGTTTATGTATGACTACTGATATCATGTGTCTTAAGAATTATATTCTGTAAGAAAAATGATGGATATCGGATATTGCTCAATGTTTTAAAACCCGGGTTGACCCCGCCAGTCCGACCGGTTGACCCGTGACCCGGTGAGGAGACCGGGTTAATATACGCCGGGTTTTTTTGTCATTTCTAGCCCGCATTGACCCACCCGGGTTTATGGTTGAACCGGTCCGGTGAGAAGCCCGGGTAAAAAAAACCCCGGATTTTAAGACATTGATATTGCTAACAACATAGTAGCTAAAAATGTTCCTAAAAATCAAAATAATAATTTTCACAAATTCGTAGTTGTAATTATGTGGGGGAGGGGAGGGATATGAAGTTACATTAGAAGGGAAGGGGCAAAATGTGAGCCATGGAAAAAAGTGTCGACTCCTGATTCACCAAAGGGCCAACTACACCTTTCATGCCATATAACCCTCAACCACACCCTCATCCCCCACCACCCCCCACCCCCCCAACCCCCCAAATTCTATTTCTGTTAGCCGCCTTTTTTATTTTCTTTGGGTTTCGTGACCCTTTGTAAAAACTAACCCACGGAAACCTAATCACATAGAAAACGACAAAAGTAATATATGTGAGCGAGGAACACAGCCAACCAGCCGTTGGGTTGGGTTACTACGCCCCATGTTTACTACCATTGGCCGGCTGTTCGAAACTCCATGCGCCACTTCTCAATCTCACTGCCCCTTTCATACCAATATTTACCCCCTCAAAACAAAACTCTCTTATTATTTTAGTTATTTATTTCTTTTTTTAAAAAATCTATTTTACGTATTCGTATCTTATTCTTATTATTTTATAATAATATTCTTATTATTATTTAATACCATACTACACGGACTAGACGTAATATTTATATTATCGTTGTCGTTTTAAAATTATAGCTGGTTGGGATTCGGATTCTTATTAGATAAAATGTATATTAAAAATTAGTATATGATAATCTAGTCCGATTGTATCGATTGGCCGAGGCTCATTAAGGCCTCTCTTGTACCAATTGTATGTAGAATAACAAAAAACCTGATATGTATTGTATTTTACATCGATCTCTATTTATGGAGTATATTATTGGAGAACCTAATATACATTCTGTTTAATATCATACTCTATAACTCTATATAGAGAGTGATCAATGTAACACACAATACTGACCGGATTTTTATTATACTACATTTTTTCCTCTTTGACGAAATAAATAAGCTTTTATCATCATTGGCGGTTGTGTTAATAAACTTTTATTGATTTGTCTTTAGTTTTAGATATTTGATAGATATTTGTGCCTTTGTTTAAATTATATATACTTAATGCTAAGATCTGAATGATGTATAAATTAAGGTTAGCAATAATAAAGTACAAGTTTGTCATTGATGTTTAAATTAAACATTTTTTTAAGTAATGCATATAAATAGTTTATAATGAATCCCTAGAAAAGTAAAAGTTTTTTATAAATAATGGTCTAGTATGTAGGTGAATATATACAATGTTTAGGTTATCCTCTTCAACTAATTATTGGAGTTATTGTTAATTTGTTGGGTTTTAAACTATTATCATAGTTGAATAATACATTATTTTATAATGAGAAGAGATTCACATGGAGCCCAAATTTACAATACATAATAATTATTACTTTTAAATTTTTATAAATTTATTATCTATTTTTTTCATCTATTATGGTTTAAACAAATATTTTTTAGAAATTGTTTGATGTGTTTTGTGAAAGCAAAAGTCAACTAGTACGTTCTTCTTTTACCACAATCATATTGTAATCATTTTTATGACAAATTAAAGGATAACGTTTATTTCAATAGAAAACATTGGCATTTACATGTTATTTTTGAAATCTTTATTATTATTTAGAAAGTTTCCTTAAAGAAGAAGTAAAACTAATAGAATAAGTATGTTAACGTTGTAGTTAACAATACTATTGGGAAGCCGTAACGAGTTCATCAACAACACAAACAAACAACGGATACGCACCAATAAAGACATAGCAAAAACATAACAGTTTACATGGTTCACTCGATTGATCTGTCCAAAGACGTCTATGGTCAAACTAGAGAAAATTTCACTCACATATACAAGAAAACAACAACCGTAATTGGTTTGCAAACACAAGTATTAAAAGGAGATGAAGTTGGGAACCACACGTGATTCGGCTTCCTGATGGCGGACGCGATCCGGTGAATTAAAGATAAAACTGTGACTTTGAAATCTAGAGTATATCTTTATTCATTCAAAGATTAAACGATACCCGAACTCTACATCTCCATGGTGATGATATGCAGAAGAGTTATCAAAGCATGGTTAGCCTCCACCACCAAAATAGACTCCAAAACTCAAGAATCTTCACTTGGAGGCTGTTCAGCTAAACTTTTATCGAGATCAAGTCATTAAGCCCAAACCTTGTATTCTCAACTTTCAAGCTTGATGCCTTCTCCCTCACTCATTTAGAAGACAATTGAAGTGTCATTATGCAATGACAACATACTAATCCTTATTAACTTGTGGTGAAAGTATTATCTAACTTGTATGTATTTCGTCACACTATGAAACACAGGGTTCAAGTGAACTAGACTCTAGTTATCACAATATATGAACACTATATTCAATTTTCAATCGCAAATTTGAAATGGATTTCTTCAACCATACAAGCTCATTCCTTGCATCTACAATTTGGTTAAAAGAGCAACACTCTTTGTTAGTCACAGATTAAGTACATAACAATAAATGTTTGTAGAAGGGAGGGGGGTTGAATACAAACTTAAGCGTTTTGAATTTAAATGTACACACTAATACTTTTAATATAATTCTTATTGATATGAATCAAGAATTACATGTACAAGGAAGCGGGAATTCCAAATACAATAAAATGTGGCAACTAAAATATCTAACACATAGACAAACTTCTCTAAAACAACTAATTTTTAAGAGGTCTAACACATAGACAGGTTTTTTACACTAATGCTAACTCTAAAACTTGCTCTTACTTAAAAGCCCGAAGCTTGTTCTTCGAGATAGATAATACATTGAGTGTATCTCCATGTCTATTGCATGTTGAGGATATAATGATATATATAGAAGCTCCGCAAAGGTTGGATGAGTTGTTGGAAGACAAGGTGGTATAAGAAAAATAATATTTTAATAATAAAGTAAGTGGGTGAAAATTAATATTACTTTAATCAAGTTTGAATAAAGTAAATAGTACTTTTCTGAAAAGGTGCAACCCACTAACTATATAATAATATTATTACCATATTTTATGCCTTGTAACTTTAAACTTTTCTTTCCATGATTGTACTTTAATCAACATCCATGCTTCTTCATATTTGACTTTACTAAATATGTAGTTGTCAGCCATATTTTAGCAGTTGAGCAAATCTTTAAGATCTTTTCTTCGAAAATAATTTTATTTTTTTCTAGAGGATAAGTTCTATCCTTTTTGTCTCATTGGTGGTACAAAAAGTACAAATATTTTTACAATAAAAGATCTAAGGCATAATTGAACAACACATGTTCTGCCTTTGACTTAAGATCAATTATATTAAACAACAGAGTACACTGATGAACAGTTAGGACAAAATTCACGACTCTAACTAATCAAAAAGTACTAAACTAACATGATAAGGTGTCTCAGCCTAAGTGTTGATTGCTCATCAGATAATTAAGGATTTAGCTGATAACAAAGTGCTCAGCTAATCATGAAATACTCAGCTGATCATGGAATGCTCAGCTGATCAAATTGTTAAGCTAGAAAAAAAGGACTTGTTCTTGCATGTATATAGAAGAGGACAAAAGTTTACTTTGGAGCTCTTATTGGTCGTAAAAGAAGGCTAAACCCTAGTCTACAAAACGTGTCAAATAGTATCTAGTTACCAAGTTTAAACTTGGTGAACATGGTTTATAAAAACCTTTACTTTAATTATTATATCAAAGTTACAACCAAATCGACTTAGAAAAACTTGATTTTTATCTTAACCATAAAACCCAAAGCGTATCTAGTTTTTTTAATACTTTATATAACAAACTACAAACATGGTCAGAAATGTTTATGTTAATTGCTCAAGCTAGTCCACCTTAATGACACCAACAATCTCCTACTAGTCAAACTTAGCAATGCGTACCTAAATACCAAATAAAAATTGACTTTACCCGATAACCAAAACCCCCATAAAGGTCCTCTATGTCTATGAACTTGAGAGGGTAAGGGAGAGGATTTTAATCTTTGCTGCAAAGAAAACCTTAAGCCTGTATGTATAGTCTAGAAACCTTAATAGGATTAGAAACTAATAAAATAATGGATTAAAACTTATCCAATGAATTAAATAATTAAGAGAAATGCCATCCTAATTATTTACTATTATCTAAATCCAGTTTAGATCATTTTATTATTTAAAAAATATATTAAAATTCCGATGTAATTATAAATGAAAATTTATCTATTAGAAAAATAAATATTTTAACCAATATAACTGATTTTTTGATTTTCTTTTAATTCTAGAAGTTAATACTAATTTTTCAATAGTAAATTTTTGGTTTTATCATTAATAAATTAATTTCTAAAATCAATTTATCAACAATCTAAATAATTAAATATATTTATTTCTCTAATAAATATACGTAATTAACTACTTTAATCGTCCCACTAATGAAATACCATTGATTGGATAATTACCTTATAGGTTAAAACCCTTTTAACTTATATCATTACATAACAACTTTATGAAATAGATCGTCTTTAAATCTCTCAGTGTCAGGGTTGCAAATTGTTCTATTTAACACGCTCATTGTATTGAACCTGAATGTCTACTAACAGTGGTTATGATAACATAATGCAGCTTGTTGTGCATACATATCCTAATAGATTATGTTTCTCTTCTACACCACGAGCAATTTGTCACCATGGCAATCGCCATTGCACCAAAACCTAGATATGATATCCAAGCCTCTGCCTTCACTTTAAAGACCTACCTTCTCCTTCCTTTTGTCTTTATCTTTTTTTCATACGTGAGATTGTTTGTGTGTAAGGGCTTGTGTAGGGGTAATTCATACTTACATGTTTCAATTTTTGGGTATTTCTATGCCATTAATTGTTTAGAGTAATGTTTTTGTGAGTTGTTAGAAATCTGATCTTTTATGTCGGATTGTTAGAAACTAGGATTTGTAAATGTGTTTGTTTCTACTATTGAATTTTGTTTTACTCAAGGGATTTATGCTTATGTGTTTGTGTATGTCTTGCATAAGTAATTTATTCAATAATTCAAAGCTGCTTTATTCTCGGAAAAACATCCAATTTTTCTAGTTTTTTCCAAGAAAATATGTTCATTTATACACTTTTCCAAGAAAACATAAAACTATCCCACTTATCCACAGTTTTTTTCAAACCGTTGCAAACAACGTTTCCACTTCTTCGAACAAATAATAATAATAATGACTAAATAAATAAATCTCAATTATTAATAATAAAAATATTAAATCAAATTTAACCAATAATAATTAATTACAAATGATAAATAAAAAATAATAGAAATCAATAATAGTAATAATAATAACAAATCATAATAATAATAATAATAATAATAATAATAATAATAATAATAATAATAATAATAATAATAGTAGTAGTAGTAACAACAACAAAGTATAATAATAAAGATAAAATAATAATAATAGACATTAAATTAATAGTTATACTAAGTATAAATAATAACAAACAATAGTAATAATAAACAACAAAAATAGTAGTAAATAACTATATATAGTAAATTATAATAACTAGTTGTAACCTCCCCGTGCGTTGCGGCAGAGTTTTTAATAGAACAAAATATAAAATCTAACATCCAAACATAAATAAATATTTAAATTAAAACGTGAAAAATTTAAACATTTACGATATATATATTTAAATCAATTCATATTATTCTTTACTAAGTCAAATTTATTTCTCTTTAAGCTTGTGAAAAAATTAACATTTAGGTTGTTTAGATTTAAATCGATATTCAGATTTATTTTTCATATTATGTCTAATATATTTCTCTATAAATGTTGATGTATCATGTTTGGTGTAAATCTAAATATATATTTGTAACCAACTCACTTTTATCCATATTTTGATTTAAATAATAACTTAATATGATAGATACCGACAAAATTTATTTTTTTAGTATTGGATATTGAAAAATACATTTTAAAAATAAAAGTCGTATCACGCTCAAATTTATATTGAAATGTAGATAAAGATTATATGGCGACATATATGTTTTCATTTTATTAGATATTATGGGTTAAAAGTTATATAAGAAATACTAAAACCATATACAATTAATTACCTGAATATAATAAAATAAATGTAAAAAAATAATAATAATATAGATTATAATCTTAAACCCATATACTGCTGCAATGAAAAAAAAATAGAAAAAAAAGCATTACAAAGTTTCAAACCTTGAACCTGCCATGCGGGTTGCATTTTCCCACCCTTGTTTTGCCACTCTGCCGGACTCATTTAGTTGTAAGCGTTTAGCTCAAAAAATATATAACAATTATTAGAAAAGTTAGTGTTTATAGTTTTCTGATAATTGTTATTATATATAATAAGAATATATATTAGTTATAAATATAAATAGTAATATTAATAATAAAATATAATAATAATGATAGTGATAATAATAATAAATTGAAGGAAACTTAAAAACTAACAAATATATTCACTTATTTATTTATTTTTTGGTCAAAAATACACATCAAGTTTACAAACGTTTCATTATATCCTTTAATGTTTATAATACGTACTATTATACCCATTAATGTTTACGAAAAGGTTTCATTATTGCCCTTGTTTTTTACACATGCAAAACACGTACTTTTTACATATATATAAAAAAAGTTCATGTACCATATTAAAACATAGAGAAAACGTTATATTATCTGTAGTAAATTTATCCCTTAAATATTAATTTAATAATATTACTAATTAATTGTTTATGTTGTTTAATAAAATATTAAACATTTGTTGTGGAGAACCGCAAAGCAAATAAGCAATGCAACATCACTACACAACAATCAGATTAAAGTTGGCAAGTAATAATAATATATAGGTTGATTCGGGAGAGGCTTTACCTGATACTTTTATAACGTCTATCGATGCACTTCGGCTTTACCTGATACTTTTATAACGTCTATCGATTCAAATAAGACACTACAAATAAGTCGATTTTACAATTTTTTTAATTAAAAATAACGATAACCCTTAAATTTCTAATCTTTACACTTTTAAACATGCGCTTTTATAAGCTCTTCAATTCAGATTATTATTTCTTACGTATACTTTCTTGATTGTTATCGTTTTATATAGAGTTTACTTTTTCAAAATGTATTAAACTATATCCTAAATGTTACTATATGTATCCATCTTCCAAAAATATTATTGTGTGTATCAAACTTTCAAAAAATGTGTTATTGTGTATATTAAACTTCCTATTATATTTACTAAACTTATACTTTTTTTTGTTTTTTTATGTAATCAAAATACGTATAATAACAACAAATTAAAATTTCAATACAAACAATAACATTTTTGGAAGGTAGATACACACATTAACATTTGAGGTATAGTTTAATGCATTTTGAAAAAGTACGTAAACCCTTTTATGTAACACCCTGGTTTTCAGTCCAAATTTAAATTTCTCAAAACTTGTTTTAAAACAAAGTTTATAATAAAACCATTTAACTATACGCGAAAGCTTTACAGTTTCTTTAAAGTATTTCAATAAAATACAGTATTAACATAACCATAAACTTTATCATTTGAATACAAACCAAGTCTTGTGGTGTTACCAAAGTCAATCTCACGACCAACAGAGAACGAATAGGAAATCCAGAATTACCGGAATTGCAAACAAAGCTATGCCCAAGGCAATCTACCCGCCTCACATAGGCCTCTAGACATCCTGCGGATACAAAAACATTTTACACAACGAGTTAGCTATAAACATAGCCAGTGAGTACAACCAAAAACATTTATCTTTTCAAAACCAAGTCATCATCTTTTTGAAAACACGAGTTTGGCAACAATCAAACTTTAAAAGTACACACATAAGCACATAAGGATGCGGGTCTGTCCATTGAGCCACAATGTCTCCACGTGGTAGCTAGCCACGGT
>JAUEJL010106098.1:0-12877 GCA_032274825.1 Drosophyllum lusitanicum | reverse complement strand
GGATTAAATAATTATAAATTCAAACTTTATGGTAAAACTGTTTGAAAAAAACTTTGATAATTAAACCGAAACTGAAGCAAAACTTTGATGGTTAAACAATTATTGACCCAAAATATTATTGTCTTGTTTTCTAAATTGCATAACTTAAAAACTTAATTAATATTACATTTTCAGCTCTAGGCGAATAAATTATCATCTCTTATGTGGCAAAACAAAGACATCAAAAACTTCCACAAGTATTATAGAACACATTGATCACACATACCATTTCATAACCAGCAAGAAGACATGTCTATTATAGATTATAATGTTTAATGCCTAAAAACATCGACAGTGGTTTTAGGATACAACACCACCCCCACATACTATAATAACGCTACGATATTTATCTTTTTTTTAATAGTTGTTACACACAAAAAACACATAGTGGTTTATTGTAGCCCAAACCATCTTTTATTTTATGTTCTTATTCACATAGTCTGATAGTCACTTATACGACATAATTTATAAATGTCTATCTTGTCCCGTAAGAAACCCTGCCCAAAACCAACCCACAATAGTCATGCCAACACCCTCAAGTCAATGAGTATGTTTGACAAGAGATTTTAAAAGCTGGAGCTTTAAGTTTTTAGAAAATACGCTTTACTAACTCTGTTTAATTGCAGGAGCTTGTGCTTTTACTTTTAAAAAAAATAAGCTCATAAAAGTTTCATAATAAAAAGCTACTTCAACTCTTCAAGTAGTTTTTAGGAGCTGATGTAAACTTTTAAAACTTAAATTACATAATTAACTTTTGATTAATTTTATTTATTATTTAAATGTTTATTTTTATGTCTTTTTACATTTTTAACCAACGGCCATGGTTCTAAATAACGTAAGGCACGGCGTTGCGGCAAGGTCAAGCCTTAAGCTTTAGGAGCCATGACGTTTTTTAAGGCGGCAATTTTGTATATATTTTATAAATATTTATATATAATTTATCGTTATTAACATACAAATTACACAAAGTTGCACAAATTAAGAGCAAAGTAACATATACAAATTACAAAATACAAATGTATAGAAGTTCAATACACGCGATCGGAAAATGTATATAAAAAAAGTCAAATTAAAAAAAAAATTCTGCACGTCACGCCTTAAAAAACTCGCCATTTGACGTGTAAAGGCGCGCCTTATGTCGCCTTGTCTTACGCCATGCCTAACCCCACCACCAAGGTATATTTCTTAACGGCGGAGTCACGCCTTGGCACCACCATGTCGCGTTTTTTAGAACTTTGCCAACGGCTGCAGCTACTTTACCCAACACTTTCGTTCAAATAAAACTTCAGCTCTCAACTCTAAATAAAAGCTCCAACCCTAGCTCCTAAAATTAATCTCTAGCCTCAGCCTCTAGCTCAAACTTTCAGCTAATTACGCCTAACGTAGCCAATTTCTTCTAAACATTTTTCCCACGGACAAACTACAAAGGGAGTAAATTGTCATCATGTTAAAATTTCAGGTCCAGCTATATCCAACGCCTCGTAAAGCCCTAAGGTCCCCGGATCCAACGGCTCAGAAATCACCCCCAACTCACCGTTATATAAGTATCGCAAACCCTAAACCTTAACTCCCCCTCTTTCTCCTGTTTTCCTGCCACTGCAACGCAACCGCTTTCATCCTTTTTAGTGCCAGTAACGGAGAATACCGCCACCAATACCATTAACAAGCCATGCCTTCGCTTGCCGCTTTGTCTGAAACCCTAATTCCATCATCTGAAACCAAACCCAAGAAGATGAAGAGCATCACCTCCGAAACCGCCGGACTCGAATCTTCAAATAAAAAGAAAGAGAAAGATTAAGAAAAATAAGACTACGCCTCAATCGACGGAAACTTCATCTGGTTCTGAAAAATCCGAGAAAAAGATCAAGAGGAAATGCAAGGCTTCTTCGGATACAGATAACGACGAAGGAAAGAGCGATACGAGTTCTGAATCAGACGAGCCGATTAATCTCAAGGTATATATACATGTATCTATCATCTAAATCTTAACTCATACATGTTTGTGTATTAAATTTCCCTTATAACTCGATTGATTAACTTATGGTTTGGAATTGAAGATTGAGGAGTCTGAGAAGATAAGCAAGAAGAAAAAGATGAAGGTAGATGAAGAGGATGCCGGGAGTAAAGAAGATAACCCCAATGCGGTTTCAAACTTTAGGATTTCTGAGCCCTTAAGGAATGCTTTGAAGGCTAAGGGGATTGAGGCTTTGTTTCCTATTCAAGCTCGGACTTTTGATTCGATTTATGACGGTCTTGATTTGATTGGGAAAGCTAAAACGGGTCAGGTACTTGAGATCAGTTTTTTCATTTCACTCTCTATATGATTTGTGGCGGTGAAAAAAACGTGTTGAATAGAGTGATTCTGGTTGCTTTGAACATATACACGTTCACATGATTCTTTTAATCGTAAATTTTAGGGGAAATTTTGATTTATGTTTTGAAAGTGGCTTTGAAATAATGAATAACTAGGATGACACAAACAACTGCGATAAAACGGTAGGATTCTAGTTTATGCATTTGCAATATGAAGGATTGTCAGGGATGGTTTCTTAACGTCTTCTCTATGTTTTAAGCTCATCCTGGCTATGAGTTTCATGGTAAACTGTTGTTAAGAGCTTATTCTAATTATACAGGGCAAAACGTTGGCTTTCATTTTGCCTATATTGGAGTCCCTAACAAATGGAACTGAGAAAGCATCACGGAGGACTGGATATGGCAGGTCTCCTACAATTCTTGTGCTTTTGCCGACCAGAGAGTTAGCAAAGCAGGTATTACAGATAAAGCTTTTAGTTTGTAGGCTCTCCCCTGAGTTTGTATACCATATGTTTTATTTATGTTCTGTTTATTTGCATGATATTTAGGCCTTATAAATTGTTTTCTTATAGGCATATACAGATTTTAAATACTATGGTGAGGCCGTGGGCTTGACATCATGTTGTTTGTATGGTGGAGGTGGAGCATCCATCTCTCCTCAAACGGTGCAATTGAAACGAGGGGTCGATATTGTTGTAGGAGATGTTGGACGTGTCAAGGTGCCATACGACATCTTCCTTAGGATACTTTTACTTTTGTTGTTTATATTTATTAACAATACAACGGGGTTTAATTTCTGTCTTCGTTAAGTAAATAACTATGTAACTTAATAATGATGTGCAGGATCACATAGAGAGAGGAAATCTTGACTTATGCTCGTTGAAATTCCTCATCCTTGATGAAGCTGATGAAATGTTGAGACAAGGTTTTGTTGAAGATGTTGAATACATCTTAGGTAAACTGAATCAGTGGATATATGTGTCTTCTCATTATATGCTGTGAGGGCATTTGGCTGACTTCTGGTTCTTTTTTTCTCTATTTAAAGGCAAGGTGAATGATGCTACTAAAGTTCAAACAGTTCTCTTTAGTGCAACTTTACCAGCTTGGGTGAATCACGTATGTCTATCGATTGATTCTCACATTGTTTTGCTATGTTGCCACAATATTTGATGATAAGTTTGTTGAGTATTTTGGTTTTCTTCAATATTTGGCTCGTACTAATAATTTCTTCTTGATTGTTCCCTCAGATTGCTTCGAAGTTTTTGAAAGCAAACAAGAAAATTGTGGATCTTGTTGGTGTTCAGGTAATGAAGGCTAGTGAGAGTGTAAGACACATCATCATGCCTTGTTCTATGTCAGCGAGGTCACAGGTCATTCCTGATATTATTCGCCACCATAGTGGGTAAGTTAAACCGTAGCAGTCTGCAATTACTCATGACAAACTGTACATTATTCTTACTTCATGTCGCATTTATTTTCAGTGGAGGCCGCACCATTGTTTTCACCGAGACAAAGGATTATTGTTCCGAACTTTCTGGAGTGCTGCAGGGGGCACGTCCTCTGCATGGGGACATTCAGCAGTCTGTGCGTGAGGTATTATTCATGAAAATAAAACTTTATGCGTACCGTTGTTTTGGGACAAATTATCTTCTTTTTTTAAACAAGCTGTCTATTGTTAAAAAAACAGGCAACGCTAGCAGGATTCCGAACCGGAAAGTTCATGACACTAGTTGCCACAAATGTCGCGGCACGAGGACTGGATATTAATGATGTTCAGTTGATCATACAGGTATATTTATAAAAATCAAAACTAAAACTAAAACTAAAACTAAAATCCAGTACTCGTTGATTATTCATTTATTTTTAAACTTAATGTTGCTTTTTCCATCCTTCAGTGTGAACCTCCACGTGATGTTGAAGATTATATCCACCGATCTGGGAGGACAGGAAGAGCAGGTAATTTCTTCTTTCTGATAATACTCGTTAGTCATAATAAATCCATCGTATTTTTTGTCCTTTTAGTTTATTGATTAGTTGGGATTGGTTTCAATCTCTCCAGGTAAGTCTGGTGTTGCTATTACACTTTATGAGCCACGGAAGGCGAATATTTCCAAGTTAGAGAGAGAAGCAGGTGTGAAATTTGAACACATATCTGCTCCTCAACCGGCTGACATTGCTAAAGCTGCTGGTGGGGATGCTGCTGAAGCAATTATTCAAGTTGCTGATAGGTGAATAAAGTTTTATTATATGTTATTTTCATGGTAAATTATTTTAGTTATTGACATGTTTACATATTTGCGACTTCGTTGTATAGTGTGATCCCTGTCTTCAAATCAGCTGCAGAGGAGTTGTTAAATACTTCTGGCTTAACACCAGTAGAACTGCTTGCAAAGGCACTTGCAAAGAGTATTGTGAGTCTTGTTTTTTTCCTGTCATTTGATCTGCTATATTTTCCTTGTTTTTATATAAATGTATTCCAAATCTTTTTTCTTCCTTCAGGGGTATACCGAAATTAAGAAGAGGTCCCTTCTAACATCCATGGAGAACTATGTGACACTACTACTTGAGGCTGGAAGACCTGTCTACACACCTTCGTAAGATTTTTCATCCCTGATTTCTTATCATACGCCAGTGTACTTTTTACTAGTTTTTACTTTGTAGTGTGATCCTTATGCCTCACTCTTAATTGATCATTGTTCCTTGTTTTCAGGTTTGCCTATGGTGTACTGAGAAGGTTTTTGCCTGAAGAGAAAGTGGAGTCGATTCAAGGTCTTGCGCTGACTGCTGATCAAAGAGGTGCTGTCTTTGATGTTGCTGTGGAAGACTTGGACACATTCCTTGCTGGTATGTTCTGTTTCTTGAGGCTGCCATCTGATGCAACAGTCAATTCATACATTATTCGATGACATTTTGTTTCTTTTGGCGATTGTCGCAGGCCAAGAGAATGCTACAGGTGTAAGCTTGGAGGTGGTAAAAGAATTGCCACAATTGCAAGAAAGAGAGCAGACGAGGGGAAGGTTTGGAGGTGGTGGTGGCGGGTTTTCACGTGGACGTGGTGGTGGCGGCGGCGGCTACTCACGTGGAGGACGTGGTGGTTTCTCTGATCGCCGCAATGACAGATTTTCTAGAGGTGGCGGTCGTGGTGGTGGCCGTGGGGGTGGCTATAAGAAATGGTAAAAAGCTTCTTTGAAGAAGTGTAACCAGTTTTGATAGTAATGAAAGAATACATTGCCATTGTGGCTCCTAATTATATAGCGTCCTCTTTTCATTGTTGTTATCGAGTGTTTTTTATTAGCATATTTTGTTTCTATTCTTTGTGGGGGTGTTTTTTTCATTTCCCCACTTTTCTGTCGTATGTAACGGGGATGACAATTGGGGGTACGTAGTTGATGGTTCCATTTTATCTAGTATTTGTTACAAAGTTCACTCACTGGTTGGTATTTGCATGTTTTTATTTTATTTTATGAAGAGGTGGTTTATAAACAACAATGTTTTGCCATACATAACAAAAAGGATGAACATGTGAATTGACAATGGTATTTTAAAGGTATAATTATTGCGTATAATAAAACATTTTGTGTATGAATCACCTTTTATTAGCGTTGTTTTCTTGTGAAAACTACAGAATTGGCAAACATAATATGAGTTACGTTGCGTGCGTCTTTGCACATCATTAATAAATATTGAATTTAAAGTCACAACCTAACCTCTACGCAAGTCTATCTAATCTAAGAGTTTATTCTACAAGGGTCTATCTCCATGTCATCACCATTAGACACCAGGGTTGTCCCTTTCTGCTTAACTTTATTCCCTGATTAAGTAGAACACCACATATAAAAACACGAGGCGGGCTAACCCTTCATATCATCATACGTTGTGTCCATATGAAGATCCCTGTCTTTCTTACCACCATCTTCCTTCTCACCGGATTCTATGTTTCACCGTATTTAATGCTTGTGGTTATCGGGTTTCTTGGTTTGCTTGTGCTTGTACTCATGGCTCTGGTGCTTGTGCCTTACCTTATAGAATTGATGTCAACGGATCACCGGCCGCCCGTCGTTGGACCAATATCCAATCAGCTTATTCACTTCAGAGAGCTTTACGATTACATGGCATCAGTAGCAAGAAAGTATCCCACTTTTCGTCTCGTCACACCTTCACACAGTGAAGTTTATACTGCTGATCCTGTGAATGTTGAGTATATTCTCAAGACCAATTTTGTAAATTACACCAAGGTATTATCCTTATTATCTTTAACAGGTTAATTTAATAACACATAATTCAACTATTATATGCTGTTTTTGGTGGTTTTTGTTCACAGGGAGAGTACAATATTGGTGTGATGGAAGATCTTTTTGGAGAGGGGATTTTTGCAGTCGATGGAGCTAAATGGCGCCATCAGCGGAAGCTTGCAAGCTTTGAGTTTTCAACCAAAGTTTTGCGAGATTATAGTACTTCTATCTTCAGGTCCAACACCACCAAACTAGTGAAAAAGGTTTATTTACTAGCGGAAGCAGAGAAAAAGATGGATTTGCAGGTAAAAGAAATGAATTCTCTTTGAAATAATGATTTCATTTGGTTTTTGTTATACTTGTTTTATGTTGTCTTTGTGCAGGATTTGTTAATGAAGTCAACTCTCGATTCAATATTTAAGGTGGGATTCGGGTTTGATCTTGATACTCTGTCAGGGTCTGATGTTGCAAGTAATCAATTTATGAAAGCGTTTGATGATTCCAATGGTCTAGTTTATTGGCGATTTGTTGATCTTTTTTGGAGGGTAAAAAGGTACTTTAACTTGGGTTCAGAAGCTGTTCTTAAAGAAAACATCAGAATCATTGACAACTTTGTGTACAAATTGATACAAAACAAGAGGGATCAGATGAGAAACGGAAATCTTGATGTGCGTAAAACTGTTTCTTTCCTTTCAAAGCACAAACCAATGGCAATGAATGAATATCTTTCAACTTAAAGCTTTTTAAAAAAAATCTTTATGAGTTTTTCATCATGTGACAGAGAGATAAAGAAGACATATTATCAAGATTTTTGGTGGAAAGCGAAAACGATCTAGAGAATATGAATGATAAGTATCTAAGAGATATATCGCTGAGTTTTGTGATTGCTGGAAAAGATACGTCTGCAAACACTCTTACTTGGTTCTTTTACATGCTTTGCAAGCATCCCTTAATTCAAGAAAAGGTTTCCGAAGAAGTGATAGCAGCTACTGAAGATGATGATTATACATCTATTGATGATTTTAGCCTCAAGTTAACAGAAGTTGCACTTGAAAAAATGCATTATCTTCATGCAACGTTATCTGAGACTCTGAGGCTCTATCCTGCAGTTCCATTGGTAATTTACTAATTTTGCCTACTACACGGTTCAAAGAATATACCAGTTTTCTATATTTTTTTACACAAGTAAACTATGATATCAGGATGGCAAAAGTGCTCAGAAAGATGATATTCTTCCTGACGGGTTTAAGATAAAAAAAGGAGACGGAGTAGGGTATATGGCATATCCAATGGGAAGGATGAAATACATCTGGGGGGATGATGCAGAGGAATTCCGACCAGAAAGATGGCTCAACAATGGTGTTTTTCAACCTGAAAGTCCTTTCAAATTCACTGCTTTTCAGGTATGTCAATGGCCAAGATCCACCCTATATACAAGACATATATAGGATGTGTATTGTTGGGTTGTATTATGCACATAACTCAATATTTATCGATTTTTGTTTGTATGTTTAGGCGGGGCCTAGGATATGCCTTGGCAAGGAATTTGCATACAGACAAATGAAGATATTGGCTGCATTTCTTGTTTACTTCTTCAAGTTCAAACTGGTGGATGAGAGTAAAGAAGCTACGTATAGAACCATGTTCACTCTTCACATGGATAATGGGCTTCATTTGTATGCTTTTCGTCGTTTATGAAAATAAAAATCAATGATTTCGCAAACAAGTTTTATACTTTCATCCTTTTGTTATGGTGTCCAAACGTTTTTCCCCTTATATGTAACAAGGATAGTTAGGACCATGCTTCATTGTATACATCTGAATGTTTTATTATTTGTTCATATTATCATATGATTTGCAAAATATCTAAATATTAATTTTTCATCTTATCACACACATAATTAGCGATATTGGTGTCGGTAGAATGTTGAGTTCTATGCTTCCATTTAGATATGTCACAAAATCATTTTTTAGGAGCTTTAATGTCACCGGGTGTGTTTGCAACACTTCAGACTGTTTAGAGGGCATTTGACTAATCTTTCAAATCACTCATAAAGATTTCTGGATCTAAGTAACAACCATTCTGTGGGTTCATTATGTGCAAAAATGAACGAATCTGACTTTTATTCCGTAGATGTATCAAACAATATATCAGCTTTCAGGATATCTTGAGCAATTCCTGTGCCTAAATTCAGAAAAAACGTAGACAAGTACAAATTCTTGTCAGGAAATTAATTAAATGACATCAAATGGATCTCTTGATTGTTTGTAAACCAACTTGATGGAAGGATTGCTTGGACCATATCAAAATATCTTATAAATCAATGTTTGATTGTTTAGGCGGGGCTAAGGGTATGCTTATGGAAGGAATTTTGCTTTCAGAAAGATGAAGATATTGTCTGCTTTTATTGTTTACTTCTTCAAGTTTAAATTGGTGGATGAGAGTAAAGAAGCTACATATCAAACTATGTCACTCTTCATATGAAAAATGGACTTCATTTGTCATCGTTTTTAAAAGGAAAGGGGCACACAGAGACACGCACGAAAGAGTTCTACCTTTTAGCAGGAAAACTTGTTGTGCATAATATATACTCAGACCTTTCATGATCTTTAATGATGTCTAAACTTCATATTTTCAAGTTCGTAAAGCCTTCAACTCATCCTTGCAACACCCAGTTGTCAGAATCACTACCACTATCTAAAAGCTCAAAGTAGTTAAAACTAAGCATTTGTGTGGTTGACTAGTTTATGTAACAAAAGGTGACGGTGAACAATGCTATTTGTGGTATTAAGTATTGTTGTTGTGTTTTTTGAACAAAAAAGGAATTGCTTTGTGGATGATGGGTAAAAAAAAGAAGATGCTGCTAAAACTTGATGTCAAAATTAATTTCATTTAATATAATTGCTATAATTAATGGAAGCATAAAGTTGAAGAAAAGGAGGTCTTACATGTGATCCTCTCCTTTTCAATTAATTGTATGTATTAATCGGCTACTATCTTAAGTAACAATGCGGTTATCCAGTCCTTAGGGTTGTAGCTTTATAGATAATGCAAACAAGTTATGACTTGTGATCCCTGGATGGATTGGATTTGGGTCATAATCTTCAAGCAGTCTAAAGTTTGAAAGCTAGTGGATACCTGTCACACACCCAGGAGTATTCCCAATTCCGAAATGGTTGCAAGATATTTCCATACTATACTCAAAATTCATTTCGAAATAATATGTAATCACAAATGCTGTTATATTTG
This sequence comes from Drosophyllum lusitanicum, assembly GCA_032274825.1. Lineage (NCBI taxonomy): Eukaryota > Viridiplantae > Streptophyta > Magnoliopsida > Caryophyllales > Drosophyllaceae > Drosophyllum > Drosophyllum lusitanicum. The sequence continues at coordinate 3,043 of JAUEJL010106098.1, read as the reverse complement.
AAAAGAAATAATATGTGGGGCTAACAACACCCAAATTAGACTTAGTTGCACTCATCTATCACTTAAATCATTAACAAATTGACATAACAAAAACATTTCTCCTTTAAATGTTCTACAAGTGCAACTAAACATACCTTAAATGTTGTTAGTTAAGCGGTATCTGGTATTTAGGTGTCCTACAAGATTGTGGATTCAAGTCCTGTTGTAAACAAAATTAGTGTAGATTTAATATTAGGTTAGGGATGTGTGTTTTGCCCTTAAAAAAAAATAAAAATACTGTTAGCAACACATAGTATTTAGTGTAATTTAAATATTAAAATTGAAACATAAAAAGATGAAGAATTGAAAATAATTTCTTTATCTTGTAATCGGGTGCCAATAAGGGTCAAAGTGAAGTCCAATGGACGATAGTAGAGGTATTCCTCGTGATCCAGTAACCCGAATCCTCACACGATGTCCTTTCACCACTCCATTTTCAAGCCTGTGAAGCTTCTTATACCCAACTGTCGTGCCTTTCACCATCAGTTTCCCGTCCACGTATATTTCATGCTTTTTAATCCTTTGTCCCAATCCAATTGCCTCTTGAATCCTCACAACATTAAATCTCAGCAGATCCTCATCTCTTGATGTGATTTCAATCCAATGGTCATTTTTGCCGCCATCTTTTGGAGCCCAGTATGTCCATAAATGGTCGTTGTCTAACACGGATTCTGGCCCGAAGCCACTGTCTTTGCCGCCCCTGATGCTGCTAGCTTTTACAGCACACGAATCGGCTAAGTTTTTTGAAAAAATTGTGTCGATTGCGGTCTTAAATTCCTTCAATCGTTGAATGTCGTTTGCAGATATTAGTCCGGTTGTGTTTGGTGGAACGTTAAGTAATAAGACGCAGTTCCGGCCTACGGAATTGTAGTAGATTTGGAGGAGATGGCTGAGTTTTTTGGGGGATTCTGATTTGTGCCAAAACCAACCTGTTCGAATAGAGACGTCGCATTCAGCCGGTACCCAATCAGTCCCTTTTGGATCTCCGGTGTTCAGATAGCTGTACGTATAATAATCATATTATAATATTATTTATATATTTAATTTAATTAAATAACAGAAAATGCTATACACACATAACAAATTAATGGTCAAATGTTATAATCAAATAGTTTAGGCATCCGATGTATCAAAAGCTGGGTTTAAGTTTCGTAGTAAACTTAAAATGTATAGATTTGAAATTAAAATCAGGATGTGCGATTGTCAAGCAAAGCAGGCGTCAAGGCTTCACATTTTGTGTAGGATTTAAATATAGGGGTTTAGTTCACCAAAACGTATTCAGGTTGTCATGTTTTGCTATTGTATGTATTGAACTTAAAAAATTTCTATTGTGTGTATCGAACTTTAAATTTGTCGTTATTATATGTATTAAACTTTCTATTGTATGTACTAAACTTGTAAATTTTTTACCTTTTTATGATACCAAAATACATACAATAGCAACAAATTAAAATTTTGATACACACAATAGAAACTTTTAAATTTTGATACATACAATAGCAAAACGTGACAACTCCTATACATTTTAGTGAACTAAACCCTTAAATATACGCATCAATACATGCGATATTTATAAAATAATACCGACAGTTACTAGGAAAAGTAAATACTAGAATATTTTTCGTAACTGTCAAGAGATTAAAAAATCCGTTATATGCGATGAGATTCCAATAATGCATGATCGAGTAATTAATTCACGTTCAATATATGAGTAGCTAGGATAATTAATAATGAGATATCCAATATTGTACTAATTATTATTAAATTAAATATATACGTATTTTGGTATAAGGTAGGTAGGTACAACTTACTCGACGATGCTCCCATTGCCGATGGATAGAGCGGTCCCATTAATAGTGGACCAACACGTAGTTCCGGCGAACCCTTTTTCATTTCCGACCCACCGGACTCCGGGACCGGCATCAGAAAATATGTTTATAGTGCTTTGTAATTCCTCCACCATTGAAAACCAATCATTAAAAAAGTAACTCATGTTTGGCACATTCGAGCCTTTTGCTCCATCAAACCATATCTCATTCACACTTCCATAACTATATATATATATATATATATATACACACACACCAATATATATTAATTCGTCAAAAAGTAAATTATAAGTTACTTTTTCCTGATAAATTAAATTAAAATAAAGAATTATATAAATATTTATATTTAAAACTTACTTGTTGAGTAGTTCTTGTAATTGGGCCATGTAATATTCATTGTAAGCAACATTATTTCCGTATCTATAATCGTGACGATCCCATGGAGATAGATAAAGTCCAATATCCACTCCTCGAGCACTTGCTGCCTTAGCAAACTCTTTCACCACATCACCATGCCCGTTTTCTAACGGGCTTCCGATGACGGAATGGTCCGTGTACTTTGAAGGCCAAAGGCAGAACCCATCGTGGTGCTTGGCGGTTAGGATGGAGAGGGAGACACCGGTTTGGACCGCCACATCAATCCATTGGGCCGTGTTGAGGCCTTTGGGGTTAAATATTTTCGGGTTTTCTTTTCCGGTTCCCCATTCGGAGTTGGTAAATGTGTTGACACCAAAATGGTGGAAGAAGATGATTTCTCTTTGTTGCCATTTGAGTTGGGAATATGATGGAAGGGGTGAGACAGGCAATGGCGGTGTGGTGGCCAAGTGGTTTTGGTGTGAAGGAGATAACAAATTGGAAAGTATAATTAGAGAAGTGATTAGAAGGTGGTAAAGTCGAGTGGTCATTGATCGATGTCGGTTATGGTGGTGATGATGGATGGTAGTGGTGGCCGGAGGGTGGTGGCTGGCTGGCTATAAATAATGGAGGGTAGTGGGCCGGCCGGTGGGGGGGCTCTGAGGAAGCCAAAAAGGAAGGGAGATGAGAGGGAGAAATCTTGTGAATGGAATTTTGTTTTGTAAAGTGTTTGTGTGTTGTCGTTTTCGTTACTTGTTGAGCATGCATTCACGGGTTATCATATTATATATATATATATATATGGAAAAGTTAATTTGATA
>JAUEJL010106087.1:0-12877 GCA_032274825.1 Drosophyllum lusitanicum | reverse complement strand
CGGCTCGTTTATTAAATGAGCTTTAATCTAGGCTCGAGCTCGAGCTCGTTAAGGCTCAGCTCGTTTCGAGCTTTTAACGATCTGAGCTCGAGTAGCTCGGCTCGTTTACATTCCTAATCACGGAGGTTTTATTGGGATAGAAAAATAAAAATGATGGAAAGAGAGGAAAAAAATGATGTGGACAGTGTGGTGTTGGTGCAGAAATGCAACCACACCATTAAGTAAGTATAATTAATGAGGTTGCAGGAGTGTATTAATAATATCTCAATCTGGAAGGTGAAACTTTAGTAGACTTTTCAATATGATATCTTGATAACTAAGAACATCATAGTCTATCGTATCATGAAGACAACCGAGTTTCTAATCGAAAGGTGATGGGTATCCCGTAATTCATAGTTTGAGCATTTTACATAATGTTAATATCCACAAGCAAATGTGTGATTAAATCAAACTAACTACGTACTTGACGATACTTAAATTGGTGGATTAATTTTTAGACCCGTTATCTAACAAGTCATACGAAATAAATATACTACTCCACATAAACATTAATTAGAACGTCATATGTAGTCTTATCTTTTTGTCCTAAGTATATACGTATACTTGTTCATATTACTATTCATCACATGTACATGTTCATATGTATAAAGTAGCTTAATTAAGCATGTGAATCACATGAGATCACGCAACAATATCTTTCTATATGAACCATTACCCCATATCCCTCCAACCCACAAAATAAGGTGATTGCATGCTCACCCACATTATGTCTCCTAGTTCCTTATTGCATGGTGGTGCAACATGTCACACGCCCATGCAAAGTTCGTTCTTTAGCAAAGAAGAATTCACACTCTTATAACACCTTACACACGCTCGTCTTAAAGGAAGCATGTATATGCACGAGCATTTACTCGTTTATGAATACGATTGTGGCTAAGGCTATGTGCATCCATCCTCCTCATTCCCATTGCCACGTTAGCACCACATCATTTTTTCATCTCATCCCTCTTCATCCCACTCCTATCACTCTAACCCCTATCCATCCCCCTCAACCACCTATATATATACACACACACACACATACACAGCTACACACAATCACAAAAAACAAAAAAAAAACCAGCGTGATTAGAAACCAGTTGGATGGGGTAATAGGGGGTGGGGGCAGTGGTGTTTAAGAGGGTCACGCACCAACTGGTTGGATGCGCCCCTCCTAAGTGATAAATTAATGGGTTTAATTTGTTAAAATGCAATTCGATAGTGTACATTTGTAATTGGTAAATGAAGAATCCTTGTTGAAAAGGGTTGCCTGCACCTAATGAGCATATTTCAGCTAGTTCTAATTTAAAATGGTAGATGAAAAGCTTCTTAATTAATAGGAAGAAGATCATATACAATAATTGACTCCATAAGAAAGTAAATTAATGTGTACATACATTTCAATAAATATGGGGTTGATAATTAATTCGTCCTTGACTTCACGATGAAGCAATGCAATAAATAAATCTTATAATGTAAAAAATATAAGAAAGTTGTAAATCAAACTATCTTTAATCACATTAATTTATTAACAACAAAAGTTTAATGAATAAACAACTTTACTTTGTATCTCGTTTATTATTCCATGACTAAGTTTTGTGCTTCTAAACAACACCGATAAACAAGATAAAGCTATATAACAAAACTAGCTAATACAAAAAGTGTAAAACAAGCTACTTTCATGGTAGTTTATATATAATCTATTTTACTTGATGCACAATCTTCTTAAATAATCTATAAACTCTCTGGGTGTTTGGTAGAGAGAAGAAATTGGGAGAAATGAAAATACGTGAAAAATTAAATTTGATTCCCTTGTTTGGTATCATCAAAAAAATGAAACAGAGAAATGGTGGCTCAAGTCGCCGGACATCGACGATGACTAGTAGAACGCCGGAAACACAGTGTAACCGGACATCGATGATGATGAGTAAACATCGGCTGTCATATCTCTCCATTTCTCCACAATTTGAAGAGAAATGAAAATACAAAGGAAGGGGAGAAATGGAAATGGGTGAAAAAATCATTTCTCCTCCCAAAATTATAACCATTTCTTTCAAACAAAAGAAACCAATTATCTCCGTTTCTTTTATCTATACCAAACACCCTAAATTCTTCCTATATTAATATATTATGAATATGAATATGAATATGAATTTGAAATATGAATTATGAATGAAGCTTCTTTCTTTTCAAGAACAAAAGGCAACAAAAAGCCCAAATATGCCCAAAAAAGCCCTCTTCGTCGACGTCTGGCACGTCCAGCCCACTACTCACAGAGACGACGAAATAGTTTTGGCAAATCTTAGAGAGAGAAAGCTTTAAGAGAGAGAGAGAGAGAAATACGAGCTTGAAGACGAACCAGAACGAACAACATTATACACACAAATCTTCACACCAACAACATTCATATGTATCATTTATATGCATAATTTCTGAGAGATTAGGTTGAATTTTTTCAAAAGGGGGCACTAAGTTGATTATTTTCATGTCCTATAATTTCTAGGGCAAAATTCGATTTTGATTTAGAAATTGATCTATTTTATATCAAAGAAGAACCAAAGGGGTGAGGGGAAACGTTTCTAAGCTGGAGATTCTTGCAGTGCTCTTCGCAATTCAGGTATTTCTCGCAGAAACCCTAGAATTGGACGAAATGTTATATGTCGTGTAAACCCTAGAACTAGAATTTCTTCTGCTATAGTTGCATATAGGTCAATGAGTGTGTAATTGTGTAATTGCAGTGTTATATTGCTGCATTTTCATTGAATGCATGCCTGAAAACTAACCAAAGCGTCAAGTAATTGAAATTATGGTCGTTCTTCGTCCCTTAAAACAGTGTATTGTTTCACGATAGATATTGACGGGGCACTTTTTTGAGATTAAGAAAGCTGATTGTAGTGGTTGCACGTGGGCCTGGACTGTACTAAGCAATGGGGTTGAGCACGAAGTGCAATTATTAAAACTTCACTGATGTAAATTGAACTGGTTTGCTCTTTTGCGCACTGCGACTGGTTAACTGAACTTAAACTGCTGGATTACTTGCGATTAACCGTCAGATAGTGTTTATTGGATTCGGCTATATTACAGTTATGGTAAACAATGATTATCTGGATGTCTATTATCTCCAAGCATTAGTTTTTCCTTAATTGTAAAATCTGGCTTCTGTGGCATACCACAAATAACATCTATTCTCTTCCTCATACACGCATATCCTCTCATTCATTCATTCATCCACAAGGCATAAGTAACTTGTTGATTCAAACTTATTCCTCTAAAGAATAGCACAGAGGTTTGATACCTTCCTACTATCAATTATATCTTGTAAATCCTTCTGTTCAATTTTGGTCAGATATCTGCTTCCCTCCATAGTCCATATGAGAAAAATATTGCCTTGATCTTGATGGTCTTGTTTTGTTTTGCCCCCCTAAAATTCTAATTCTTTGCCATGCTATCTCACTTTACCATGTTTCAAGTACTTATAAGTTATTTTGTGCATACGTTTTACATTGCCATATGAGAATTTAACAGTTTGATGGTAATGATAAAATGATCCCTTAAGAGATTAGTTTGCAGGCCAAGAGAAGATTGGCAGGTTTTGATAGAAATCTACAATTTTAGCACGTGTGGGAACATCACATCCCGGGTTTTTCTTTGCTTTTTGAAATGTCAATCCATTATTATCATAGGTTGTGTTTGTACAAAAGGAGTGGGCCAACAGTGGTCATCAATCACCCGGTTTTCATGGCTTTAGTTCAAACATCGTAAATTAGGCATTATCAATGGACCTGGGAATCTGATCTATAGTGGTCTAAGCTCTGAACGATCAAGAGTTATAACAAATTTTGTTTATAAGATTCTTTGATAAAAATGATTTGGCGACTCTTACAGTTACTAGTAGATGAGTTATAGTATGTGCTATAAAATGTTGAATGTCTGTTACTAGTGACATGGTAATGATGCTTTTGTTCTATTTTCTGAAAAATCTAGGCTTAGTTCTGGAAGGTGACCCTTGTGGACTACTTCAATAAGATGTGTGGCATATGAAAACAGTGCTTTTTTTAACTTTTACAACGAATAGGTTTTGTGTATTTCTGGGTCCATAGCTGGGTCATATTGTGGACCTAATACTGTCATACATTTCTTAATTTTTTGTGTCTAGTGTCTACTGCTTATCAAGCTTAGTTGGGGCTCTGGAAAGATCAAATTGTTAATTTGTTATTATACGTGGTGATATTTTTTACATTATGTAGACTGATTATCTTCTTCTCAGCTTTTATATTGTGCATTCTCACTTTTATCAATCAATTACATTTCATCTCAATATATTAATACCCCTTTTTCTTTTGGTAGTCATTTTGTTCTAAAACAAATCTTATTTAATCTTTTGCTTTACAGAAATTTTTAAAACTAAGTTTTGTGTATAGTTCCACCCCACTGATCCGCATGAATAACTTTTATTAGATCACCTTGTTGCGTCCTTTCTTTGCTATGTTTAATGTTCCAGTTTTTTGAGTGTGTTATACACATTTTTCACCGTTAATTTGCTGGTAACGTTGTTTTGAACCATTTACTCTTATTTTATTCTCTATCTTCTCTGTTATTTGAGTTAGTTTTGAATCAATGGGCAGGAACACACCTACAGGTGCTTTAAGTGGGCATGCATGGACGTACTTCAGGATTTGAGCTTGTAGTCAATGCTGAGCTTGATTCCATGGGAGGAGTTGGAATTTCTTCAAAACCATCTCCACAGCAATCATCAGATCTCGAGAAAACTCAAGCAGAACTTAGGTAACCACAGCGTTCTTCTGTGTATTGCCAAATTTATGCTTTAAGCGCTTCCTTTTTTTGGTCAAATCAAGGCAAACATAATAAATAAATCTTACTTATTGCAGCCAAACATTCACCGCTGCTGAGAAGTTCAGAAAAGAATTAGAATTTCTACAGAAAGTAAGCTGATGGAATTATAATTATTATCTATTTTGAGTATGGATAGTGAAAAATTGCTTGCTATTTGCAGGGTGGAGATCCGTTAGACTTAAAACCCGGGAACGCAGCGTCAATTAGCTTCCAGTCCACATCGCTAACAGATCGACATCCTGAGCGCTTTGTTACGAGGTCTTTATCTAGGGTTTGATGAATATATTTGTTATTTTTGCAAGCATCATTGTCATCATATTTGATTTTCTTTTTTTGATATTATGATGTTTGTAGTGAAGCAAAAGGTAGTTTTGCAATAAGTGCTTCACCTCATGGAGATTCTGTTGACAGTAGCGGTAGACTAGGAGCTCCTTCAGTCTGTGAACCCAACAGTGCTGATAATCTTATGCTATTGAAAGAATCAGGCGACTCTGCTGTCTTAGAACTGCCCAAGAAATCATATAAGCGTAGAATTAGATCTCGCCCAAATCGTGATCCTCTTCGGCATGCTTCTCGTGATTTCAAGGGATTAACGCATGATGCAGACAATCCAGAGCGGAACTATTTCTTAAATTCAAACTCCAAGCCTAAAAGTCCTAATGCTACCGTCGCTCTAAAAAATTCTACCAGTCATTTAATAAATGAATTAGATGGTGTTGCGGCTGTACAATCAAACCTTGACCCTGCACATGGTCCATATTCTGCTGTTTTAGAGGCTAAGTCCTTACAAAACACTCAAGAGAATCACCATGAAGATCCACTCAAATTGGCGTCTATCGAACCTGAATCAGGGGGTATGGAGCAGGTAAATTTGACAGATTCCAAAGGTCCAACCAATGGGTTTGGAAATACACAAGAAATAAAAAACATACCCGACTGCACAAAGTTCTTGGACTCTGAGTCATCATGCACACATATCAGTCAACATTTTGGGAATGGTGTGCGTACTACTGGGCCATTTGAACAAAATTTGGAAGGTAATGTTTTAGGTGCAGAAGAGAATAATAGGATATTGAATGTTGAGAAAACTAATTCTGATACATGTCATCCAACTCACAATGAAGATGCCTCTGCCATTAAGGAAGAGGAAGGTCTGAAATGCTCTGAAGGCTGCACCAATTCAAGAACAGAAAGAAAACATAGCATTGTTTTGGATCCGAAATCCATATCTCAAGAAGGAAATGGTTGTAATAGCAGACCTCAGGGTTCAAATGACACCCCCTTTCTGCAGTCTACTGGTGGTGCAGAACAAAATACATGCTCTCAGGACAATATGAAACTGGCGACCAAAGAGCATGAAGACTCAATTTTAGAAGAGGCTCGAATTATAGAGGTTTTTTTCCTTTTCTTTTCTCCTTTTCGAACTTTAGGCTTTTGATCATAGCCTGATAATCCTTGATAGCTGATTTGAGACTGCATTTTAAACAGGCAAAACGTAATAGGATAGCTGAATTATCTGTTAGAACCCTGCCTCTGGAGAGGCGTCTAAAGTCACATTGGGATTTTGTCCTTGAAGAAATGTCATGGTTGGCTAATGATTTTGCGCAGGTTTGTTTGTTTGGTTTTTTCTTATACAAATCAAAGTTTATTTGGTTATATATTGTTGTTCCTTACTTTATTGGATATATCTTTTGATTAGTAAACCATTAGTAATGTGGTCATTTGATCTGACCTTTGTGATTATGAGTTTTTTGTTTATAAACAGGAGCGCCTTTGGAAGGTAACTGCAGCTGGGCAAATTTCTCGGAGAGTTGCTTTTGCTTCGCAGGTAAGATCCAAACAACAAAGTTCACTGCGGAAGCAAAAGGAAGTGTCTCACACCTTGGCAGAAGCTGTCATGCAGTTCTGGCATTTGATACAGGTCTTAAATTTTCAATGGTTATTCTAATTTTCCTTTCAAATCAGGATATCAATACATACTTGAAAAATTATATATAAATATTCTGTTTCTCTTATCCCTGAGTAATTATATATTTTACTAACTACTCCCTCCATCCCAATATTAATATATTATTCTCCATTATACTATTCCTTTCGTCCCAAAATAATTGTCCACTTCTAATAAATTATTGTCATTAATTGCTACTTTTCCTATTTTACCTTTGATTAGTTATCATTATTACTTCTTTTACGAGTCAATGCTGTATTAAATGTAAGGTAAAAAATGACATTTTAACTAATTAAACCTTGCATTAATTGCATTGTCTTAAACTGTGTTTTTTGTCCATGGACAATAATTCTGGGACGGAGGGAGTAGCTTGAAAACTTATCTTTTCCATATAGTAAGAAAGACCCACACCTTATATTGTTACAATTGACAGGTGAAATGCAAGGGACAAGAGTCACACTGCCTTAAAAAAGACGAAGCAGTTGGGATTCAGGGATATGCAATGAGGTTCCTGGAGTATAATAACTCTGAAACTCAAGCACCTGTGACTCTGGATAGTACATCTGATCTAGGCATTATGGACCTTTCATGGGAGGATAACTTGACAGAAGTATGGACTAAAACTTGGTACCTTCACACATGCAGTTGAACCACCATTGCACCACATTTAGCTGCATTTTTTTACTATATATTTATAACTAGAGGTGACAATTTTGATTTATGAATGTACCAATTCGGGTTATGTATTATCTCTATCCTGTTCTGACCTGTTACCTAACCCACACAGCCCACCTGTTTTGCCACCTCTAGCTCACACAAACATAGGCAAACTATATGTACTCGGATACTTAACCATCAAGCTGTGAAGGATCTTCTAACTGATATAACAATGTTTGGCATATTTACTTAGATTGGAATCCTCACTAACTGGTTCTATATAAATTTCGGTTTCTGGAATGCAGGAAAACCTCTTTTATACAGTACCACCTGGCGCAATTGAGGCCTACAGAAAAGCAATTGATTCTCATTTGCTACAGTTTGAGGTAAAATCACGCCAACGAATGATACTATGTTATTCTTGCTATCATTGAACTTTCTTCTCTTCTACATCATCACTTTCGATATGTATTCAGGAATTGTTAAAAAGATATGTATCTTATCCTTGCTCTTGAAACATAAATGAGGATTATGCAATTTATTTAAAACCGGATCAGTGTGAAAAACTAGAGGATCTGTAATTACTTAAATTTATTAGAACTTTAGAAGCACAAAAATACCAACAAATATAATTTTTTTTTCATTAAACATATAAAACAATCTATGACCAATGTATCTCGATGTATTTCCTCATACCTATTATATTATCGATGATGTAAATCACACATATTGTGTTATCTTTCAGTTTGTATCTACAAAGACTTAATTATATTTATAGATATTCTAAAAGGTTGTCAATAACATGGAAGTTTATTTTTTGTCTATAAGAAATAATGTAATTTTTAAAGTATAAATAGATAATTACTATGCGTTTTACGTAAATAAAATTAGAGAACATAAAAGAAGATAATGACTTAATTCTAGACGAAAATTGTTTTTTTCTATATCCCACATTGCCTGATATAGGAAAGTAGGAAGACAGAAGTGCTTATAAAAGAGAGCCAACCTTGTTTAGGAGAAGCGCTCCACTGAATATATCTGGCCCCTTGACTGATTTTAGGCGATTTAGCATACTAAATTGAACTGGGGTCAGAACAGGTTCATGGTTTAACCTGATAGACCTGCTGGTCCAGATTTTAAACGCAATAGAATTATGGAGCATTCTTGTATAATTCTCACCTTTGTAGACACATTACTCAGTGTATCTATTGCATTTATCTTACATTGGTGGTTGTGGTTTTAATCTTTCTAAATGCGGGTACTTTATTACTAGAACATGGAAAAGTCGTGAGACTAAGGTGAAAGGCGACAAAAGGCGATGACTTGAGTAAAGTTTTGTGACTAAGTAGTACAAATAGCATATATAACATAATTTAAGATAGAGAGAATGATTAAAAGCATAATTTGAAGATATAAAAAGCTAAAATTTTATAGTGAACTTAAAAAACCAAGATTAAAAGCATAATCTGAAGATATAAAAAGCTAAAAATCAATAATGAAATTAAGAAACCAAAAAAGTGGAAGTCTAAGATGTCTAAGCTTGATCACTCTGTTCGAAATTACCCTCTTGTATACCCTCATCGCTTTCTAGATCCACAATATCATCTTCATTAGGAAGATCAACCTTCTCATGTGATTCATCAATTAGGAGTGGTCTCCTCCTACTTGAAGATTATGCATTTCTTCTAGTACAGCGTGTTGGTTCATCAACTCCACTCGTACTTGCTACATTACTCCAAGTGATCCTTCCTCATCAGTCATCACCTAAAACTAACTCATCCTTTTCGTGTATATATATGGAGAGAGGGAAGGCAGAGCCGCAGATGGATTAAGCTTATCCTAATCGTTTTGTCTTGTTATGGTTTTTAGTTTCCACTTTATCCTAATCCTTATGGACCCATTGTATTTATACTGTAGGTATGAGAAAATAAAACACGGCTGTTGAAAAAAAAAAGAAATTAGCCATCGAAAAAATAGATGTCAGGAAAAGGGGGCCTCGCCTCGCTTCATCGCCTTAGGGATTGTCGGCTAGTAAGACCAACTAATCAAGGCCATCACCGTGCACCATGGTCTGGACTTTTTCTATCTATGGCGACCAACCAGAAATGGTCTGGCCTCATTGCCGTAGGCCTTGCCGTCATGGCCTTTTGACAATGTTGAGAAATTAGACACTTATGTTTTGTATGGCAGGAGTTGAACACTCAAGTTTAAATTATAGGACAAAAGAGATTTTACAGATCAATTATTCTTGGTATGGTAATTCTCTAGGACCATATGAGCAATTTGTCTGTCTACTTACTTTTTCAGCTAGGGAAATAGGAGGATACATGAAATAATAATTAAATAGTCTAACTTCTAATTGGAAGCATGAGAACTTCGTTGTTGGCATTTGCATTTTTATTACAGTAGTCTACAGCATAAGAAAGATGTATGGCAACATCAGATGCACCAACATTTTCGTTAGGAGAGACAATATTTGCAGGGTGAATGGGCTGGAATCTCCCTTCCCCCTTCTCTCTCTCTAACAAACATGGAGACAATCAGCAGACACAATCTTTGATGAAAAAATTGGCTTTTTTGAGTTTATATGTAGATCAGATTAAATAGAATATAGTTTAGTTGGGCTATTAGTAATTAATTAAGTTTATGGAGACATTGGTACTATATGCTATGTCATGCATTTAAGTGGTTGTGATCACGTATCTTGAAAATATTCGTTAGAGACGAGATCATCATTTAAAATGTTAAATTAAAAAATTTGGTGAATTCATTTAAACAAATTGATAACATTACGTTTTCTTTCGTTGCCAGCTAACAATATGAAACCATACATTACGCTTCTTTGTTCTTCCATGTTTTTTTAGTTGAGTTGACTAATTGATATTTCTACTTTCTTTAGAGAACTGGCAGTAGCTTGCAAGAGGAGGTGGATACATCTTGCCATGATGCAGCCGTTGCAGGTATTATTATAGAAATGTTGTTGACCTTCAAACCTTGTTTAGGACTTTTAACAAACTCTAACGATATGTGGACTTCAAATATCTCAAGATAATGCATTTGAGGAGGATGAGGGAGAAACAAGCCCTTATTATTTGCCAGGTGGGTTTGAAGGTAGCAAATCTACAAAAACTTCACAGAAGAGAAGGAAAAACTTCAAATTTTATGGCCCTAGATTACATGAGACAGGAGGTGATTTGTCATTCATGCAATCTGTTGGAAACCAACCCTCTGTGTTGAGTGGAAAACGTTCTGGCAGCAGTTTAAATGTTGTCATTCCAACAAAACGTGTGCGTACTGCATCTAGGCAGAGGATTATTAGTCCATTCAATGCAGGAACTTCTGGGGCACCAAATAGAGCAGATGCTTCAAGCGCTGAGACCAATTCCTTTCAGGATGAACAAAGTACTCTACATGGTGGGTCCCAGATACCCAGCAATATGGAAGAAGCTGAGTCAGCTGGGGACTACGAAAAGCAATTGCAGTTTGACTCCATGGAAGTTTCAAATAGACCTAAAAAGAAAAAGAAGGGAAAACATCCTGTACGTAAAACATGTACTCAAGTCTTTTTTTTTTCTTGTAGTTGTTGTGACTTGTGTCCTTTGGATGTTATTAGTTCTTATGGTATTGCAGGGATCCACGTTTGAGAACCGATGGCAACTGGATTCTAATTTTCAGGTAAATTTTTAACATTCTCTTTAAATTGTTGTTTTGCTGTAGCCATATCAGTCACCAATTATAAGTGATAAGGGTGTATCATTGAGGACATGTTAGCATTTGTGTAATAATTTCCATATTCATGGATACGCAGAAGGATCACTCAAGAAGGAGACTGGATACACATCAATTTGACTCTAATGGAAGCAGTGGTATGGCTTCAAAAAGTTCTCATTTACGTTTCCTCTGTAAATTTTGGAAAAATAATTGATTTCTAATTTTGGGTTTTCTAATTACATCTGGCAATTTTGGTTTTGTTACGTTGATGAGAGACATGTATTAGATATTTATTTGACAATCTTACTCCTTTGGCTGGTTTCTTCTCCAGTGGCATCTCAAATGAGCAATATGTCCAACCCAAATAGGTTCATGAAATTGCTTGTCCGTGATCGTGGTAGGAAAGTTAAAGCACTTAAGGTATTATGAAGAAATAGACCTTACGTTTTTCTAATACTTCTTACTACTCTCTAGATTAGGGGTGTTCGTTGGGACAAAACCATTCCAGACCAGACCAGACCATATTGGTAGTAGACATTAAGAAAACTGGTGCCAAAAACTGCACCAATTTAACCGGTTCGGTTCTACTATAGATCCGGTCCAGTCTCAAGTCGCACCCTAAACCATATACGAACTTGGGATTTTATGAAAAGTATTAATATAAAATTATAAATGCCATCATTTCAAGTTTGAAAAATAAAGAAGTTTTTGAAAAAAGGAAAAATTGATTCAGTTCCCGATCCTCTCTGGACCAAGAGCCGTTTTTAAATATCCTGAAATGAGAACTGTATTAGAGACTTCAGAATCGAGAACCAAACCGAATGTAGCTGGTCTGGCCCGGTTTCTTGGTTTTGTCGGTCCGGGCCAATTTTTGCACAACGTACCCTAGATTCCTTCTGCTTGGTGGATTGATCAAAAAACATTTCTGCAGACCCCAGTTGGGCAGCTAGGTTCAGGAAGTCCATGGTCATTATTTGAAGATCAGGTTAAACTTTGGTTCCCATTTCTGTCGTCAATATATGTGTGTGTGTGTGTCTCTGTTTGTAAGAGTGCATATTGGTTTCTCTCATCTCCTCAGGCCCTTGTTGTGCTGGTACATGATATGGGTCCGAACTGGGAGCTTATAAGTGATGCCATTAACAGCACTCTTCAATTTAAGGTAAGGACCGTGTACCAAGTTTTTTGTATTTTATTTTTTTTTGCTGTGCTTGATTTAATACATTACCCCTTAGCGTAATCGTATTTTTACTCATTACATTAGGAACTCGAGTTGGGGTCAATTGCTTAACATGCTTTGTGTAGGATGTGTTTTTGTTGTTGTTATCTTTAACTGTCCTCTTGTCAACCAGACACTATTTCAGGGTTAAAATTGGAAGAACCCATCTAGTTTCACCCATTTACTGGTTTAACTATCATAAGTTTGTTTTGGACATGATTTAACTATTGTAGAATTTTTATCTTGTTTGAAAGTACATAAATGACTTTTCAAATGGGTAAAACAACTGGTCACCACAATTCTCC
The DNA here is from genome assembly GCA_032274825.1 of Drosophyllum lusitanicum. NCBI lineage: Eukaryota > Viridiplantae > Streptophyta > Magnoliopsida > Caryophyllales > Drosophyllaceae > Drosophyllum > Drosophyllum lusitanicum. Next base: position 147 of record JAUEJL010106087.1, on the reverse strand, counting down.
GTCAAGTCTCATCGTTTCTGGCAACATTTTCTTCGGGGATACTCACCTGCAAGCATGAACGTAGACCCGCAAACCCACACACATTCTCTAGTTACCGTAGAAGAAAGAGGGAAAAAGGGGGGGGGGGGGGGTTGTTCTGCCAGAGAA
>JAUEJL010106076.1:0-12878 GCA_032274825.1 Drosophyllum lusitanicum | reverse complement strand
TAAAAATTTGGGCGGAGTGGCATTTTCGTAATTTTTCGTAATTCACATGTGATGATTTTACAAATCACATGTGATTGAATATTAAAATTTTAGGACTATGTTTTTTTTAAATAGACTTTATTGAACACAACTTTGATATTATAATATCAACAATAATATTATGTTTGTGCCTTTATAATGTCGAGAAAAAGCTCCATTACGAGCAACATATTAAAATTATATTAAAAACTTTTACCAAGAGATCTAATTAACATGCCACACTCATACCTATTTAATAAAGAGTAATTCTATTATTTCAATATTTGCTCAATAAAAAGGTATGTAAGTGTAATAACTCTTAACTTTTATACTGTTAGCGGCATATATCTTTTGGCATTCTTTTTATATATACGAATTCCGTAACACCATTTTAAAATTAGTTTTAGATGTTTTCAAAGGTACCGTTTTTCTGAAGATACGTGTCTTACAAGTCTTTTACAAATAAATTGAAGTAAAAAATATAAAATATTATTCATTTAAGTATAATTATTTATATATCCAATGGCCTAGATTCGGATATTCTACTAATAATTGACACAAATTCTAAAACAATTATATAGGTATCGATCGAATGCACCGTAGAGACAAAAGTTGAAGTTTGATTAATCGTATAATTGTAACATAAGAAATTGTTAATGTATTATTCCTACAAGTTTTAAAGCTAATATTAAAATCATGCTGATAAGGAATCCAAAAAGCATATTCTCGTATATCCCAAGTAAGCGAGTTAATTAAAATAAACCACTATGTCATCGTATTTGTATAAAAAATTATAAACATGTAATCTCTCTCCTACACACAAATATATATAATTTGTTTTATTAAAATATATCTAATTTGCATCGTTTTGTTATATTGTTGGTATTAACTTTCAAACTTATCCTTTGATTTATTAAAAAGTTTTAAAAATTACTATTTAATGTATCACAATAGCTATTTAGTAAGGTAATTACTTTATTTTTGATTTAATTTTAAATTATTATTTGATGAATTCATGAACTCCATTAACTCGTAAATTGAACATCATACTTGACGAAGTCGATTATGAACCATTATGTAAACATAGTACTGGACTCAACTCGCAGTATAAACAAACGAAATCAATAAAATGAAATCAAACTTAAAATGGAACCGATGAAGCCAATTATAAACAAGAAGTTGAAATTGATGAACTTGATGAAAGAATATCTCGAACCATAAAACATGAACGGATGTAGAAATCAAACCTCCCTCCAAAAAGAATTGAAATCTCGAACCATAAACCATGAGTAGATCTCATAAAAACTCATTGAAACTCACTAGATCTCATAAAAACTTTAAAACAAAGTAATTAATGGTGAAATCCTTAGAACTTGATCAAAACCCTTCATTAAAATTTGTTTCACAATAATCAAGCATATAATCGTAATTTTTTAGAATTTTGTTAAACCTAATCGATTGAATCGTGTATCGTAATCTCGCACTAGAGAAAAAGTCGCCAATACAAAGAATTGAATCACATATTTGACCCTAAAGTACCCACATGAACAATCAAAGGAACTTAAACGCTCCAAAGAAATTGATGGCTTAACAAATTAATGAATTGTATAAACCCTAATAGAAGGAATAGAGATCTCATGAACAAATCATTCAAACAGTAATGTCTTACATATTTGAACCTAAAGTACCCGCATGAACAATCAAAGGAACTTAAACACTCCAAAGAAATTGGTGGCTTAACAAATTAATGAATTGTATAAACCCTAATAGAAGGAATAGAGATCGCATGAACGAATCAATCGAACCATAAATGGAAGATGAAACCATCCTTTGAATCAAGCAAATCTAAGGAAGACATTTATTATTATTATTATTATTATTATTATTATTGTTATTATTATTATTATTATTATTAGCACATTGAATATGTAACAACAAATATTTGTAGAAGAGGGGTTGAATACAAACCCAAGTTATTTAAAATTATTAAACACACAATCAGTTTTAATATAATTCTTATTGATTATATATCAAGAATTACATGCACATGAAAGTGGAAATTCTAAATACAATAAAAAAGGACAACAATTTTTGTCTAACACACACACTAGGTTCCCTAAGACAACTAATGTCTAAGGTGTTTAACACATTATCGAGTTCTACACAATGTTAACTCTAAAACTTAGTTCATTTAAAAGCTTTTTCTTCTAAGTCTATTCGATGTGTAGTTCAAGTATGTAGAGGTTGGAAATCTGCATGATCTATATAGAAGGTAGAGGCAGCAATGGTTGGAAGTAATGTGGTATAGAGGATATAATATTTAATTGATAAAGTTAGTGGAGGTCAAAGAATATATATTATTTTAATCGGGTTTGCAATAAAGTAATATTACTTTATGAATAGGTGCACCCCACTAACAATATTTAAATATATATTTCATATTTTTTTGCCTTGATTAGTGCAACTTCCCTTTCCATGCTTGATACTTTTGTCAACTGTGTCAAATTCAATATCTTGACTTTCCTAAACATGTTTGTTGTCGGCCATGCTTTTATACGTGAAAAGATCTTTGAAATCTTCTCTAGAATGTAACTTTAACCTTTTCCACATATTAAAGTTCTATCCTTTTTGTTTTGCTTTGAAGAACAAAGTGAAAATACTTTTACAGAATAGATGATCTGAGGCTATAAATGAACAACACATGTTCAACCTGTTGACTTACTAACTTTTGTATAGTAACTAGTAAATAAAATGAGGTAAATTAAGACGCACCTAACCCGTGTACTTGGTTGATAGAATGAAGTGCTCAGTTTATCATGTGGAGATTCATTAATTTGTTAAGCCATCAATTTCTCAAAATTGGTTAAGGCAGAAGAATCTTATAGTGCTTCTCTTTTATCAAAAGTGACAAACTTCTTATGCTTTAAGTCCTAATAAAGTTGTTCAACAGCATTGATATATGAGAGATAGAAGTTTCATAAAAATATACCTTGACTCACATTAAGAGCAATTATCTTCTCATACCTTTGAATGTACTTAACCTTATATTTCTTGTTCTTTCATTTGTGAAGGAGGTAAAGCATTTTCACAATTTTAGTGAAGCCATACATATGACACCTTTGATAACTTGACACTTCATTTGTGTTGGTGCTCTTAAACTTTCTGATGACTTCCACGTACTCATCTCCTTTCTTCTTATGTAGAGTAATAGAGGTGATAGGACGTGGGTTGAATCTGGTTCTGATGTTCTCCAAGTCTTTCAAGTAAAACCTTCTCCAATGATCATCATTTCCAAAGGGATCTACAAGTGATTCTTCCCTCATAATTTGAAGAGTTTCAAATGTAGGCTTTGATTTGGCTAAGTCGGATTTTCTTTCTTCTATATTCTTTCTCTGTTCCTCCTTGCTCTTTTATTTTTCAACTTACATGTCTAGTTCTCTTCCTTCTATGAAGTCCTCAAAAGTTAAGCCTAGTGAGCTAGACAACTTTCTAAACTCTATTTCTTCTCTTTCCTTTCTCTCTATCTCTTCTATTTGATCATGTAGCATTTTTCCTTTTCCTTTATCCTTAAAAGTAGAGGTAGAAGAGGTTGCTCTTGGATTGTTGGTGCTATGGTGGGTGAAATTTTGATTGGTTAGGTATCCTGCCTGGTTCTCTGCCTTCTTAGTAGGAGATTGACTGTATCTTCTTCATCCTCATCCTCGGATGATAAGACACATTGACATCTTTAACGCTTGAAGGAGAGCATCCTGAAGATATTTGTTTCCTCTTCTTGGCATGCTTCCTTTTTGGAACTAACTTCTTTATTTTGGATTTGGATTTGGAAGTGGTCTGTTTGAGCTTTTCCACGATCTCTTCCGCTGTTATCTCTTCATCCCCCTTAACTTGTACATTAACTTGAATAGTTGCTTCAGCATCTTGTCTTTACTTGACTACTTCAGCTGATTCTTTGTATCATGCATCTATTTCTTCTATTGTAGGTACAAAATCACTCTCCCCCATTTTGGCATCACGAAATGGAGAAGAGGAATCATCTACAAACTTAGAGGTTTTAGAAAGAGCAACAGGTTAGTGTTAGACTAAATATTGTGTTCATTATATTAGTTTAGTTTTGTTTGTCTTTTATCATTGTAGAGGGTAGATTTAGTAAATACCATATCTATTGAGCATTTCATTTCACTAAAACTTGTGTGTGTATTTCTTAGTTCTCTCTCATCCATTCATACTAAGAATATACATCTTCATTGTGGATTTGCTCCAAGATCATTGATCATCATGTTATTAAGGACCAACAAAAAATCTCCCCCTTTTGATTACGCAGATATTCTTTTTTTGTTTGTGTTTTTCTGAAGATTTATGGAATGCATCAGATTGACTTGCTAAATATTCCAAGAGTAGTTATTCCTCATCGAGTGATTTTCATGGATCTAGCAAGTTTGGTAGTCGAGATTTCAGGAGTAGAAATGAATCAAATGGTAATATTCATCTCCTCCTTTGTATTGATTGAACAGTAGACAATCTTTCTTTTTGTAAATATTGTTCAATCTTTTATCTTGCACCAGTAACATAAGGATTAAAAACCTTTGGTTGTATTAGTGGTTTAGCATGTAGTGGTTTTCATCAATTTCTTTTTAGTCATTCCTAGTAATTCACGGTACCTCCGTTGATCAATTTCAGATGAATCATATTCCACTGACCAACTGATGGATTAACCTCCGAAGAACCATGATACTTATGAGGTGGGAGTTGAGGAACACGTGCATCAATTGTAGTGAGTTGCCTTTATTTATGAGTGCATCCAAATTGTACTTGTTGCTCCTCATAGTATTCATAATACTTTCCTCCCTGTCATTTGGGCGTTGACAATCATCTAACAGATATTTGAGCATTTTGAATCTTCTGTCAGTTTTGCATAGAAGTTCTTCTTCTTTACTTTTTCTCTGCTCCCCATTGACTTGTGATATAGGATCAGTCTTCTTTGGCTCCCTCTCAATACATGAATCTTATCAGTGAAATTGTTTCCCCTTCATATGATACTGTCTCCTCTTACTGAGAATTTAATGTAAAATTGTCTCCCCCTCATGATGATCATGATTTGTTCATGAACATCATGCATATGAAATTTCTCTGCATTAAAGTCAATTAAAAATTTTGTAGTATTGAAGGCGTCAACAAGGAAATTATCCGAGATCAATTTTACCCAAAATAAAAGATTTCCAAGCATAAAGTATTTATGCTCCCCCTGCAAAACACAATCATTAGAACGCAAAATACATCAAACAGATATACAGTGAGCAAAATAAGCATCGTAGATTATTACACTCGGGCTAATACTGCACAAGTTGAGATTCATCAGACACTTTGAACAATTTATTTTTGAGCATTTCAATCTCTGCTTTGAGAGAATCTGCTCTATTATTTTCAAACCCTTGTAGCTTTGAAGGCTTAAACTGAATCTTTGTTGGTGATTCTGGATGTTTCTTACACATTTCAGAAATTTGTTCTGTGTGTTCATCCACCAAGTCATCATATAAAATAAACATGTCATTCAGCATCGTTTTCAAAAATTCTTCTAACATTGACAAGCAAGGGTTGATCACTGACCAGGATGATAAATTCTCTTGGATTGAAATGCTGGTTAGATTCATCTTGTGTAATCTTGAATCACACAATGATCGTTTGGAGTGGTAATAGATTTGAGATGAAACTCAAAGATATTCAAAAGTTTTTGAAAATCGTGATTTGACCAAATTCGGTTAAGGAGTTGTTGACCGAATTCCAGTGTTGAAAACAACTTAAAATCAGTTGAAACTGAGTTAACTGATATCGGGTCTCAAAATGATTGAAAATCGGCTGAAGTTTGATTGACCAAATTTGGGTCTTTAAAACAGTTGGAAATTTGGTTGAAATTTAAAAGTAGGTTAAACTTTGTTAGATCTTAGTTTTGAGATCTAGAAGCTTTAGCATACTAGACCTTTTGTGTAGAGGCACTCATGCCTATACAAGTACCTAAGATCTACAATTTTGTAACTCTCGACTACGACTGCCTTAGTACACATATTATAATACATATAACTTGAAGGTGTAAATGTGAGTTCTTCTACACTTTCTCTCTACATCTATTAATCTTGTTCTCATAGTTCTACTTGATTTCTATTATGGATTCTATTCTCACTTGATAAGCAAGGGACAAACAACCAATTCAATATGAATTTGTAGCCCAATCAAAATTCATTTTGTGTAGCATTAGCCCGAGTCTAATGATCTACGATGCTTATTTTGCTCATTGTATACTATTTCCTATATTTTCTGTTCTAATGATTGTGTTTTGCAGGAGGGGCATAAATACTTTATGCTTGGAAATCTTTTATTTTGGGTTAAATTGTTATATCAGAAAATGCGAGAAAATTCAAAATTTTGAATTTTAAACTATGTTTGACTCGGTTGCATTGAAAATCCCAAATGAAAGATCGTATGGAACTGACAATCTCTGCATTACACACTTTATCATTTATTGATAGTGCTTGTGTGCTAATGCTTAAACTTGATAGGGGGAGCAATATTTTTCTCTTTCTATACCTAATTGATGACAAACAAGGTTTTATGCATCAATTTAGGGGGAGTTTTTACGTTGCTTTCTATTATAATTTCTGAAAAACCCAAAAACATTTGCAAACCAAAAACACAAAAAGATTTTTATATTTCTTTTTGCAAGAAGGTATACATTTTCTTTGGTTCCTCTCATACCTTTCTTGTTTCTTGTTGATCGTTTGCATGATCATTGTTCATTTCTTGTCTTCATTTACTTATATCATTCTGTTATCCTTCCGAGAAATTTCCATTCATGTGTCATTGTCATGTTTTTCATAAAATAAAGTGATCAAAAGGCACTATGAGTGAGGGAGTGTATGCATTTTATACTTCTATAGTCATTCCTGAACCGAAAGGACCTGCCTCAGCAGCTCACCATAAAGTAGAGAGCGATAGTAAGGGTTACTTGCTAGCTCATGTAGGTGAGTAGAATCAGTTATCTTGGAATACTGATTGGTGTGTAGAGAGTAAAAATGAAAAAGAGAGGGATATAACAGGATATGGGAGTGCAAATGATTAATAAAATCCTTTAAGCTTTCACGATCATATTTATTTTCTTCTTCATATTTTTTACTATAGATTATTCATATTATTTGATTGATGAAATCTTTCTTGAAAATCTAATCCAACATATCATGTCTTGAAAATCTTTTATGTTGGTTAAATTATACATAAATAAGTATCCTAATGTATCGATATAGATACATATAAATTCTTTTGGAAAAAGAGATCGAGGGAGAAGTTGGAAATAAACCGAGAGCTATGGGTGAGATAGTATCAAAAGAAAAACAAGATCCTTACCAAACCATATAAACCCGGGTAGCCACATATGCTATTGTTTCTCATTCGTTGAGATCCGGTATTGAAGAAGACATCATTAACCTAATGATGCAACGCACTAACCCTACTCAGCTACTCAATTGTGTCTTAAAAGATGATTGTTTCAACTACACATGGAGGATACACATATCTCTATTGACATCTCATTTGGAGATTATTAATATTGAAATAAGGAGGACAAGCTGCTCCAGTCCCTGATTTCTTTCATGTACTATATAGTCTAGAACTTAATTACAATATATTTCATTTCTTAGGACACATTGTGGGAATATCACTGGATCTAGTCTATGGAGTGATATCTTTGTGATGTTCACAGTGATTAGATGGAAATCCTACCATAATTAATATTATGCCAGTTCTGAATATAGGTCATACACTTTTTTTAACTGTCGTGTTAACAAGAATCTACGTGATCTCGGTTTTACCCCTTCAAGATCACATCATTGTGGTGACTCCTCTCGAACAACATTCTAATCAACTGCATTTCCTAAGGAGAAAGTTATTATGCATGATGCTCATTTCAATCAATGATCATCACGAGGGGGAGATAATGATCTATAAATTTCTCCTCAAAGATTCCAAGTAGAGTTATGTTGCTTTTCTCTAATAAGAGTTTATTCAGATCATGCTTCGATGTCATAAAGAGAAGAAAATTAGTCCGTTGAAATAATCCTGATAAAGTTACTTAAGGTTCAAATATAAAGTGGGAGTCAAAGAAACTTGAATGAGTCAAGGTGAAGTCGAAAAAACACAGACTTTGATTTCGTTAAATTTATTACAACCTGACTTTGATTTCAATAAATTTACATTAATGAAGTCAAGGTTATGCCCAAAGGACAGGGAGGAAAGTATTATAAATACTGTGAGGAGCAACATGCACAAACAGAGCGTGTCTATAAATAGAGATTACACTCTCGCATATTATGCACATGTCCCTCACCTCTTATTTCCAACAACCTGGTTCTTCAGAGGTCGATTCTCTTTGCTATCAACAGGTGTACGTTTACCAGTTAACAGATATAGTATGATCTCTTCAATAAAAAGAACTATGGATCACTGGGCAATAATTAGAATCAAGATGCAAAAGAACTAGTCACAAGACTTGTCTGGATAGAACCGTTATAATTGTTAGCTTCTGTGCATTACCAGCAAGCCCGTAAAGAGTATCTTGATTTAAAAAGGGTCGTTACTAATCCAAATTTACTAGCTCGGTCCATTCAGTCAATCATGTTCCCTAAGTAGCTTCAACCCCGTGCAGTTGGTTCAAAGAACATCCGCAAATTCAATTAAAAGGGAAAGATTATTAGAGGTTGTGTAAATTTTCTTTCAAGGTCAAGATTCTCATCAACATTTTGGAGCTCAAGATGAGAAGATTGTTTCTGAAGACAACTAAGATAAGATTTACTAAAGATTTATAAACAGGATGAAGCAGCTAAGCCGTGGAGCTGAATTTATCAGTCCTACCTGTTTCTGACAGTACAGTTCCATGGTCTTCAACAAGAACACGTTCAACCAAGGAAGATTGTCAGAGATTTTAATATGCCAAAAACCACTACATGCTAAACTGGTCATACAACCTATGGTTCAAAATCTCAAGGTTGCTGGTGCAAAATATGAAGATTGAAGACTAAAGATTCAAACAGAAATCATTCAAGTCTTATTCCCAAAAGCTTCAAAAGCATGTAGACAGAAAAAGAATATCTGCATAATTCAAAGGGGAAGATTGTTAGAGATTTCACAAAAGCCAAAAAGCTTTCAACAACTTTTATTCCAATAGAAAGGGAGAGATTGTTAGTATTTAGTATTGTACAGGAATAGAGGTTAAAATTGTGAGTTAGGTTTGTATTATTTACAAACTACAAGGGCTAAACTTGTAATATACTGTATGAGTATAAACACCCATGACTTTATGTCAATTAAAAAGATTTGCCACATTTGTTAATTTGATTTACACGGGATCTCTAGCTGTTCTCTCTACACTCTCTCTAGATATCACACTTGCGAATCTTACTTTGCATCTTTATACTTGTTTCTTGGGCCATACAATAACATCATTCTGGACTCGAAAGAAAGAGACGACAAAGACTTCAACGTCAATTTATTATGACCACCGGGACACAATTTCCAAATCATCGTCAATCACAGTGCCTACCAGGACACCTTCAGCAACCACACCTAAAAAATCTAAGGTTCGAATGAAGAATGTCACTACAGATATGTCTTCAAGAAATATTCATAGGCAGTATCATTCTGGTAAGAGATATCATAACAACAACAAAAATTTCTTTTCAAATTCAAAATATAATGGAAATTTTATGCTAAAAACTGATATCAGATATTCTTTTGTGGTATACTCGTCAAGCACTTAATTAGATTATCTAAAGAAAAGATTTGTTCATCTTCTCGATAAAACAAGAATTTGTTTACAAATGGTATTCCACAATGGCACACAGGACCAATGCATAGAAAGGTCCTTAAACCTTGCATTGTAGGACCCAACTTCAAGTGGGTACCAAAGTGTTGTTAATCTGTTTTATAGATTAGTTAGAGACATTTTGGAGCACATTAAAGATCATTTCGACTGCAGTGAAGATTAGTGTGCTCTATATGCTAATAAGGATTATATCTCATCATCAAGAAGAAAGTCTTCCCTGTGAATACAATTTTCATTCATTTTGTGCAACATTAGCCCAAGTCTAATGATCTACGTTGCTTACCTTGCACACTTAATATCTGCTTCATATTTCTTGTATTCTAATGATTGTATTGTTCAGGGGGAGCAAAATATTTTTTTCCTCTACCTAATTGATGAAAACAAGTTTTTATTCATCAATTAAGGGGGAGTTTTTTATTTTGCTTTAAAATTTTAGAAAAGACAAAAACATTGAAAAATCAAAAATCCAAAAACAATAAAAAATTCAAAGTACAAAAGATTTTATTTTTGAAGTTTTTGTTACATTCACAAGAAGGTATACACTCATTGATCCATTCTCATACCTTACATGTTTCATTGTTGATCTTTTAAAAGATCTTCCTACATCTTTCTTATTCCATCTCATATATCATTTTTATATCCTTTATTCTTCATACTTTCTGGAACCATTCACTTGTGCGTATTAGTCATATTTGTCATAATACAAATGATCAAAAAGACACTATGAGTGAGAGAGTGTAGGTATTTTATACTCTTATGGTCAATCCGGAACCAGAAGGACTTGCCCCAGGAGTTCACCTTATTTTAGACAAGATTTTCAGGGTTTACTAAGTCAAAATATGTGAGCATAATCAATTATCACGGGATACTGATTGGTGTGCAGAAGTAAAATGATAAACAGATGGATGGAATAGGAGATGAGGGTGCTTATGATCAATAGGTTTAATTGAGTTTTCATGAAAAAAATCATTCTAATTTTAGAACTTCATAATTCCTTGATTGTTCACATTCTTTGATTGATCAAATTTTTCTTGAAAATTGATTTCAACAGACTCTCTCTTGAATATCATTCTTGTTGAAAATCACTATGATTGCTCATACCATAAAAAACAAGTGTCTAAATGTATCCAAACAGAGATACATACATCATTTTGGAAACAGAATTTAAGGGCGTAATTGAAAATTATTTAAAGAACTAAGGGTGAGACATGATCAAAAGAAAAGAAAGATCCTTACCATAGTGTGTTATAAATCTTGGTAGCCACATCTGCTACTAGATCTCATTCGTTGAGATTTGGTATTGAAGTAGACATCATGGACCTAGTGATGTAATGTACTAACCCCACCCAACTACTCAATTGTCTTTTAAAAGATGATTGTTTCAACTTTACACGGAGAATTAGCACATCTCTATTGACATCTCACTCGGAGATCTTTGATATTGAAACAAGGAAGACAAGTACTCCAGTCCCCAACTTCTTTCATACACTGATAGAGTCTAGAGCAAATTGCAATATTATATATTTCATTTCTTAGGACTCATTGTGAAAATATTATTTGTATCTAGTCTTCGTGGCTACTAGAACATCTTGTAGTAATATCTTTGTGACGCTCACAATGATTCGTTGGAAATCACACCAGAATCAACATCAAGTCAGTTCTAAAAGTAGGTCACACGGTTTCTTTAAACCGATGAGTGAACGAGCAATCTATGTGATCTCGGTGTTAAATTTACCCACAGAACTTTGAGACGGTGCCCTAAAGACAGTCTCAGATACTTTCTTATGTTCAAATCAAACTGAATGCAAATTACAAATGCATGATGGTCATAATGAATTCTGATCATCATCAGGAGGAGATAGATTTTGAAATTTATTCAATTGATTTCAAAGGAATCGAAGAAGATAAGATTCAAGACTCATATATTGAGTTAATATTGATGATTTATGGGGGAGAGAAAGTTTGAAGAAAGTATGAAAAATTGCAACTAAAGACAAGATTTATATTCATATGTCAAGGGGAGAAGACTAAGAAAAAATTCATTATTAAAAAGCATTGTGTATCAAGTTAAGGGGGACCAAAGTTCAAGACAAAGATAAGAAAAAGTTCATTTCGAAAGAACATTATATATCAAGTCAAGGGGGAACAAAGCTCAAGTTCAGAAAATTCAAGATATTCTGATAAAGTGAACAAGATCTAGAGCTACATTCTAGGGGGGGAGATCAACATATTCTTCCTAAAGCAATGTTCATTGTTTTTGAAAGCTCAAGATCAAAGAATGTTGAAAACCACTACATGTTAAACCATTCATATAACCTAAGGTTGAAAAGCTTGAGGTTACTGGTGCAAGATAGTGACAGGTAAAAGATTATTGATGTATGCTTATGAATTTCAACTTCTCACCAAGATTCAAAGTGAGAAGACATTCCGAAAACATCAAGATGAAGATGTTGGGATCTGCCCATTGACACACGTAGGCCGGTATCACTGCTGATGAAGCACGGGCCTATTGGGTCACACGCCAAGTTTCAATCCCGATAGCCTGCTATAAGAGGAATGGGTCAAAAAGGTCAAATTCAATGTGACCTAGGCTTCACGACAATTCGTGCCCGGGAGGCATGGCTAGTGGAGGACCGGTGGCCCGTCGTGGCACACTTGGTCTTCACGGCCTGTGAAAGCCCGTAAGTAAGTCGTGAAGGCAAAAGTTCAAGTGACACTTGTGTTTTCATTGGACCAACTTGTTGGTCCAATCACAAGCCACCATTTATACGACCCAGGAGCAGCTCTGGAGCCTTTGGTGCTAATGAGTGTGTTTGCAAGTTACAATTTATGTTCAAGAATTACGTCAAATATAAACACACATTATTCTAGCAAGTATAACTAGATCGTGTAGTGGTATAGATGAAGCAAGTCAGGATCGATCCACAGGGAAAATATGTTGGAAATTGATACAATTCAATTTTAAATAATTAACCTATTAAAGGGGGGTTTTGAA
>JAUEJL010106075.1:0-25163 GCA_032274825.1 Drosophyllum lusitanicum | reverse complement strand
CCAATCTAGCCTTGTATCTAGGCTTAGAAGTATGCTCTTCAGTCTTCAACTTGAAAACCCATTTGTTTTTCAAAGCTCTCTTGCCCTTAGGCAACTTCACCAAATCAAAGGTATTGTTCTCATGCAAGGAAGTCATTTCATCTTGCATGGCCTCAAACCATTCTTTCTTGTGCTCATCTTCCATTGCTTCTGCATAACATTCAGGCTCTCCCCCATCAGTGAGTAAGACATACTCATCTGCAGAATCTCGTGTGGAAGGATGATGATCTCTATTAGACCGCCTAAGCGGAACGAATGGTGGCAGGTAACTCTGGATGAACATCTTCATCTACCTCCGCTTGCTCTTAAGCATCACCATTAGCATCATCGGCACCCTGTTCTTCATCATTCTAAGCATCATCTCCTAAATGTGAGTCAACATGTTTAGGAGGAACCGGATCCAAGTCAATAAGATCATCATTATGTTGAGGAACCGTCTCTTTATCGGTCTTCTCAACATCTTTCAAGGTTTGATCTTCCTCAAACACTACATCTCGGCTTCGAACAAGTTTCTTTTGAACTGGATCATACAACCTGTACCCAAATTCATCTTGACCATAACCGAGGAACACGCATGGCTTAGTCTTCACATCAAGCTTTGATCTTTCATCTTTGGGAATGTGCACGAACGCTTTGCATCCAAAGACTCGTAAGTGACGCTACGAAACATCTTTGCCGCTCCAAACCCTGTCGGGAACATCAAAATGCAAAGGAACACAAGGGGTTAGATTAATAACATGTACCGTTGTATTCAAAGCCTCACCCCAAAAGGAACCAGGCAACCCTGCATGTGAAAATAAGCATTTGACTCTCTCAACCAAAGTTCTGTTCATCCGCTCTGCCAGGCCATTTAACTGTGGTGTCTTTGGAGGAGTCTTTTGGTGCTGAATTCCTTTCTCTCTACAATAAGCATCAAAGGGGCCAATTTATTCACCTCCATTATCTGTTCGAATACATTTAAGTTTCTTCCTTGTCTTCCTCTCAACTAGAGCATGAAACTACTTATACACATCCAGCACTTGATCTTTAGTCTTCAAAGTATAGACCCATACCTTCCTTGAATGATCATCAATGAAAGTGACAAAATAGGCACACCTACCAAGGGTTCTAGTCTTCATGGGACCACAAACATCGGAATGTATAAGATCAAGTTTGTTCTCCATTCTAAAGAGAGAACGACTTTTGAAAGCAACTCTAGTTTGCTTTCCAGCCAAATAGTGAGAACAGTTTTCAAGTTAATATCATGCACACCAGATAACACATTCTTCTTTGAAAGAATAGACATCCCTTTTTCACTCATGTGACCAAGTCTCTTATACCATAACTCGGCCATATCATCATTGTCTACGGCATTGACAATGCTCTTGGAGATCTTCGGATGTGTCATGTATAACTTTGATTCCCTTTTACCTCTTGCCACAATCAAGGATCCGAGAGTTAGTTTCCACAAACCATTACCAAAGCCGTTATAGTAACCGTCTTCATCAAGTAGACCTGTGGAGATAATATTGAGTCTCATATCCGGGACGTGTTTTACATTATGCAAAACCAATTCCATCCCCGTGTCAAACTTCAAGCAAACATCTCTGATACCAATGATCTTTGATAACCCAGCATTACCCATCCTGACAACACCATAATCACCTGAAGTGTAAGATGAATAGTAATCCCTTCGTGTTGCAACATGACACGAAGCTCCACTGTCAAGAATCCAACTCGAATCATCATGACCAAGGTTAATCATATCATAATCACAACAAACAAAGAACTCATCAGTGGTAATATTATTTTAGTCTTGTCACCACCGTCATCATCTTTCTTGTAATTGTTCTTCTGATTGTTGTAGTTTTTCTTCTTGTTCTCCTTTTTCAACGGTCTGCAGTATCGAATAGTGTGTCCTTCTCTACCATAGTGATAACACACAAAATCAGCAAGCTTTCCTTTACTGGAACTATTACGGTGATTACCTCTATTGCTTGGCCCTTTACTTTGACTTCTCCCACGCCTTTCTGTGACCAAGAAATCTGAATTTGTAGAAGAAACCTGTGACTTTCTTCTCATTTTTTCATTCAGAATACTGCCTTTAGCCAGTTTCATGGTGATAGTACCATCTGGTGTAGAGTTGGACAAGGATGTCCTAAAAGTCTCCCAAGAATCTGGTAATGTACCAAGAAGCCATAAGCCTTGAATCTCATCTTCAAACTTGATACCCATACCTGCAAGCTGATTTATAATACCCTGAAAAGCATTTAAATGATCAGTAACAGGAGACCCATCAGTGTACTTTAATCTCATCATTTGCTTAATCAAGAACAACTTGTTATTTCCAGTTTTTCGAGCATATAACTGTTCAAGTTTGTTCCAAAGAGTACGAGCATGTGTCTCCCCACTAATATGGTTCAAAACATTATCATCAACCCACTGCCTAATATACCCGCAAACCTGTCTATGCAAAATAGTCCATTCTGCATTTGTTTTGTTCTCAGGTTTATCTTCAGAAAATGCAGGCAGGTAGTAGTCTTTAACATAAAGGAGATCTTTCAATTTTCCTTTCCAAACATGATAATTAGAACCATTCAAATTAATCATCCTACTAATATTAGCCTTACCCGTCAAATTGGGTCACCACGATATAATAACAAACGCGGAAGCAAACTTTCATTTGACCACACTTACCCAACCCGTAGGACCTTATAGGAAGCAAACAAATAAGGTAAAGCTTCTAACTTATAAAGCAACTTAGGTCAGCCCCAAAACAACAGTAGAAACTCAAATACAAAGGTAATCAAAACACACAACAAGAACAGCAATTTTTAGTGTGGAAAACCACAAAACGGGTTAAAACCACGGGACACCTAGTGCCGCTTAAAATCCACTATCAACAAAAGAGGTATACAAAGTCTTCTCTAGATAACACTAGAGGCATACAACAATCATCATAATCTTGGAATTAAACATCAAGATATATGGAAACAATCAAAGAACAAGAAAGGTAGAATATCACCCAAAAACTGTGCAATCTGCCTAGTTACGAAATTGACTTCTGGGTCTCCAAATCCAATCTCCACCGTTCAGAATCTTCCCTCATGTGTCAGGAAGCTACTTGACAATCCGATGGTGCAAACTCCGGGAAACTGCAAAAAAGTGCAGCTAGGTTGGGTGAACAGTAACCTTTGAATCTTCTTTATTTTTCTCTCTTTTTCTCTGCTTCTCACTCTCTCTTGTGTGTCAAGCTAACCATAAAACCCCCTTTTTGTACTTAAGACTAGGTTAAAAATGAGAGGCCAAAATGGGCCTTATTTTGTTGGGCTAAAGTCCTCATGGGCTAAGAAAAGTAAACCCAACACTATTAGATAAATAAGTTGGTAACCACTGTGGTTTTTTTGACTGAAGTCTGTGTTTCGAGAACCTTTGATAAGAATAGCAACGTTGAAGCATATCACAAGGAATCGGTACAACTAAGTAGATACGAGCACAAAAGAATCCCACGACATTGTTTTCCAATTGAAGGAGAAGCTTCATCTTCCTAATAAAAGCATTCAGAAACAAAAATACAAGGCTAGGTTGGTTGTCAAAGGGTAGGCACAACAGCAGAGAAGCCGGTAGCTCGTTTTGAAATAATTCGCATAATTCTAGCAGTTGTACACAGTAGCAATAGAAATTGTATCAATTTGACATCAAATCTGCGTTCTTAAAAGGTGATTTGAAGAAATAGGTATACATGTGCGGTATACGAACTTCCTGGTTTCGAAAGCATGACACATCCAGGCAAGGTGTTCCGTTTACACAAGGCATTGTACACGCTTAAACAACGAACGCGTGAGTGGTACATCAAAATTGATAATTTCTTCCCCAACAATGGCTTCATCTGAAGAAGTCAACATCATCCCTCACTTCATGTAAAAAAAAACAAGGCACTTACAATTTACTACTTGTTAGCTTCTATGTTGATGATATGATTTATGCTAGCTCATCTCCACAACTTATTCATGAGTTTCAAGCATCTGTGAAGAAAATGCTTGATATGAATGATGTATTGCCTACTTAAAGGCTGCCATTAATCTTTCAATAAAATTATAGACAGTATCATTTCATTCCATTGCTGTTCACTTTCTGTGTTATACTCAACAATGCTGTTAACCACTTTATTTCATTTGTAAAATTGAGTAATTATGTTTTTTACAGGTACATTTGGTCTACTAATAAGGTGAAAGAAACTATCAAATAGGTCTAATTTTTGATATTGCATATTGAATTAGAATGGAGACGAAGATGGAAGCTGAATGAAAGACGTGTAGCTGGAACACATATCGGAAATCAAAGCTTTAACAGCGAATTAAAAAACTACGAGTAAAAACTTTCAGAACCTTTGAGCCTCTAACGATTAGTGCTGTCGGATTGATTAGAGCTTTAAGCCTCGATCGATCTTTAAAATTTTTCAGAACCTTTGAGCAATTGAGCGTCGATCGATTAGAGGTCCTTAAAGCTGTTGGAATGGTCTGCTTGCTTGCTGGGACGGTGGAACGATCCTTCAAGCTGGAGGGATGGGCCGTGGGCGATCAATGGTCAATTATAGAGGAGTGTACATTTGACTGAAAAGTCAAAAAGGATTATTTTAAGATCATCTTAGAATGTATTTTCTTAGATTTTCTTTATACATCGTCTAATTTTATTATTATTATTATTATTTTATTTTTTGGATAAAGGGGATGAAACTACAGGCAAAAGATATTTAATATAAACAAAAGAGTAGTACAAGCTAGTGAGACAATGAAGATGACTAATTGTGATAACAAGAATTCTCATCTAACAAGACTTTTTATCCAAAACACATAATTGAACCAGAAACTACTTCTTCTAGCTTTTGACTGCCTTGGCCACAATAGTTGGAAAGCATCCTCATATTAAGTTCTTTTATACTCCCCAATTGCCATGTATTTGCAACCTTTATTGAATTTATCGTAGGACTAAACGGCTAAACTTGAGTGTGAGAAGCAGTTTAAGCCGAACATCATCAAAAACCTCTTGAATGTGGCGAAGGGTCATGGCTGTGACCGAAGTTGGAGTTAGTGGTCGATGCTTTAATTAAATAATTATTTGACTATTAAATATTATGTTAACATAAATAAAGAAGCTCTTAATGTAGCTATTTGGTAAAAGAGATTATTTAGAGAACTTGATGATGTAGTTAGGTTATTAGGCCTTCCGTAGCATAAGAACCGCCCCCATTAGCGGGTTCCTTCTCCAACGGGAAAGCAGTAGGAGGACCAAAACGTACTATGTTCTCGTCTAAGGATCAAAAGTTTAGTGGCCGAACAAAGCATATTAATATTCAATATCGTTACGTGTGGAAGGTCGTTGCAAAAGGTGTTGCATTGTTAGCAAGATCAATACTTATAATTCAGAAGAGATATTCTTTTTCGGTGGCAAAGTTTAATTTATATTTGGACTTGATCGGAGTTTTTAACGCAATTGAGCCCGAGTAGGCCTATGGCAAAGGAGGTATTCTTTTTCTCGGTCAAAGTCTTTCTATATGCTGATTGATGATACTAGAGTTTTGGAGTTTCGTAAACTGTTGGTTTTTGTGTCTAGTACGGTACATTTTGTTAGTTGAAGCCAAGGTGGAGATTTATGTGTTTTCGCTTTCAAGGGATAAAGAGTAATCTCATATATTATATCTAACGGTCAAGGTTTTCTCCCATCTTTGAATAAAAATTTGTAAGGATCAAATAAATATACGATGAACACACCGACATCTATCTCTCCCTCCAAATTTAGATTTTTTTTTTTCCTACCTTCAATCTTTCCGTTCACTCCAACATGAATCCGTACAATTTAAGCATTCTATTTTGTCAAACTGTTCCGCTTTCATGGCTTATAATTTATGTATCAGTTCCAACGTACTTGGATCCATTTATGTCGCCTTACTCTCTTCCCTTTTGATTTAAATCTCTCTTTCGATCGGTTCCTTTTTTTTTCTCTCTCTCCCCATCCCCTTATGGTGCACCCCGCAATTGTATCGCTTTCCTATCGATGACCACAACCACTTCACTTGATCATATGTTCATGAGTCATGACCGAATCTCATCTATATTTAAGAGTAAACTACGTGTTTCATCCCTGTAGTATATATCAAATTACAAGTTTAGCCCTTATGATCTCGATATTCCACCCATGGCCCTCAAAAATGAAACTTATTCCAACCCAAGTCCGTAAGCCCATTAGTAAGGTTGGAAGCCTGTTAAGTTAATGCAAAAGGACAAACTTACCCTTTAAACTTGTTTCATTTCTAGTCCTCATCATTGTTATGAATTTCTTTGAATTTAATTTTAAGCGTTCTTCAATATTCAAAAATGTTCTTCATGTTCAAACTAATTCAACCTCACACACACCATATTTAACATATATTCAAATTCAAACAATCTAAATTTCGAAAAATTCGAACAGATGGTGCAAACTCATATTCAAACACCACCAGATAATCTAAATCTGGAAAAACTCGAACATAAAATGCAAACCAATATTCAAACACCACCAGATGATCTAAATCTGGTGAAAACTCAAAGATTTTACCCACCCAACCCAGATTTAAATACACAGACATAAACATGCATTCTTGAATTTATAAAAAGTCGGAACAAAAAAGTCGTAAACACATGAGCACAATTTCATCTAGGAGATCACGCATTCTATAAATACCTTGAAGTGTTCATCTCTGAATATATGTTCACTTGGCCAATCCTCACTCTTTCATTCACTGCGTAACCTTCCAGACAACACTTGGACTCACGTGAAGGTGAGGGAACCATCCCTCACTTTACGCTTAACTAGTTATTTGTATTTCTTAGCAACTAGAACATGAGATGCTATTCTCTCATTATCCAGAAGTTTATTTTAATGCACAAACAATCATCATCAGACTAAGGATTAGCTTTAGTTACACAAACTACTGACCAGAACAAATAAAAATGAATCAACAGAGTGTTATAGAAAATGTTCTTATTCTTCAATACCTCTCAAATTACAAGGATAGTCTATCATAAAGTTAACTTCTAATTTTTAGGAGAGAGAATTTTGAAATTCAAGGTTGAGCGTGTATAGATAAAATTAGACAGCTACAATATCATGTAATTAAATGAAATCCTTGATTTTATGAAATTTACAATTAAAACTTAAAAGTGTACACAAAATAAAATCTTAAAGTATGTACAAGTTACAGATACAAAGATGTATAAATCATGCAGGTGATTCAAGTAACAAAGCTAAGCTTATATACCTGCTGTGTTGTATGTCTAATGCCCCTGTTTTGATCAGTCCTGCATACAGCAGCTCAACGCAAAACAGCAGACAGTTCAGTTACAGGACTCGCACCATTCTTCAAGCGTTGGAGCTGCTACTCCAATATTCTTCATGTCGTAAACATTAGCTGGTTATAAATTATAAACAAGAGTAAGTAGAGGTTTTGATCTATGAGAATAATATGCGGGGGTTGCTACTGCCATTTGCATACTAATTTAAAGACGAGTAACCTTGCTGGTTGATTCAATTTGCTGCAGTACCGCTGCACTAACAATAATAAAATGAAAAACTTGAAGAAAACTATAGACCTAATAAAACAATTAAGGGGTTTTTGAAATAACTGGATTTAAAAATCAGTATGGAATTGTCGATTATCATAGCGTTGTTGGTAAGGATAAGCAACCAAGGGCTCATATGAAGCCGAATCTTTATGTTTTGTTTTTCCTTGATTGAATGTAGGCTTTTTAATTTATTTATTTGCCAACAGTTATAATCCTTAATTCTGTTCAATTTGCAAGCTTACTGTCAATACTTTTTGTAAGGTTTCAACACCTGATTCGAGAAACTGGACATCTATGACTAAACATAAGGGTTTAAGCAATCCAAGACTTAACAACTTTTTTCATATTTAGAATTGTGTCAACTTCATCTGTTTCCTGTTATTCATGATGGTCCTGAAATTACTTCATACCATTTAACAGACACCTTTAAGGCTAGACATTCTCAAGGCCATGATTGTTAACATACCCTTTAAGCTCAATAGAAAGTGACAACTTGAACCTATAACACTTGTCGCTAACCTAGGTGAGTTTTGCTTCAATGGTTTCCAACCCTTAACGGCTTACCTATTAAAAAAAAGCTAAGCACATCTTATAAAATCAGTGGCAAAATGGACAGATTAAAACAGGTTGGTTTGAGACAGGAAAAAATTTCTACTAGTGGAAACAAGCCTAGTTGTGTTGGGTTGACCTGAAACATTCACAGTCTGTCCAAGTGTCCATGTTTTCTACATAATTTGTGCTAAACATAATTACAAAAAGAAAATAACTACAATAAAAACCTAACGTTTTGGTAAAGGGTAGAAATACACTTTAGGTGACTCTCAACCCATTTGACCAGTTTTTCTCTGAGCTAATTTTTTAAGTTTACAGAAAAGAAAAGTTGGAGATAGATGCTTAGATATTAACCCGAATCAACTCCATATGTAAACGAGGTAAAATTTTCCATCTTCACTGAAATTGCACACTATAAGAATGTTTCATGCTCATCATCTTTAATACGATGTAGACGTGAAGAATGTGAATTTGAGCATCACTTATATGAAACGAAGCAGCCATGATAAAACACTGTCCCACATTTTCCAGGCTTTTAGAAAGCTCGAGTACTTGAGCTCGACTGTTTTGACTATTATGGTACAACTGCAGACTTCTTCAACTTATAATGCTAAAATAATTAAAAGGGAATGAAACTTAAATGTTGAGGCTTTGATATATTATTGGAAGTTACAAAGAAATGGGATACGTATTGTCATTAATGAAGTTAGTTCATAATCAGTTCATCAGAACAGTATTGAAAAAATTAAAAATGAAGTATTTTATTGGACAATAAATCGTACCAGCATGTACATCGGGGGTAGCAGCAGCTGTGGCATCTTCAATAACAATAACAGACTTATAATCAAGTGCTACAGCATCAAAAACAGTCTGCCTTATGCAATTTGGAGTTTGAACACCTATAATCAGAGATGCAACTAAATAAACTATCAATAATCAGAGTTTAATGACAGAATAATTCAGAGAAAGTTTATTTACCAACAATAACCAAACTATCGATCCCTGATCCTTTAAGAAATAAATCAAGGTGTGTAGCAAAAAATGCACTAAACCGCGTCTTTACCACCTTATAATCTTCTTCTTTGATGACAAGACCATCAACCAGTTCTGCACCCTTGCTCCCTTTTGAGGTAGGTTTTGGTTTTCCATCGCCATACAAGTGCCTTCTAAATAGCTCAACATCTCTTCCGAGTGGATCATGCTCTCGTACAACCTACAGTCAATGTTAAATATATATCAACATATGATACTAAAAGGACAACTTAATGAAATTTTGTGTTAGTGTAACACCCTTGTAAATATCATCATACAGTCTATAAACACTCACTTTGAAAGATCATATAACACTGAATAATCTCAAACCTACAAAGCAGGCCTAAATAAGGACGATTCTAATTTTGGTTGGTCAGCTGAAAACTTTCAAAATCGGCTCTAAATAACTGAAGCTTGTTGCCTAAATGAACACTTGAAATCAAAAAATGTTAGGAGCCCCAAACCCCCAGATGAAGGAATTTGGGACCGAAAGTTGGGTCAAACCGCCGCGGGCTGTTTCCCACAACGTCTGGCCCGTCACGAGCTTTCTGAGACTGCTCGTGACCCCATAACCTCTAATGGTTTGGGAGTTATGGCCTTTTGAAGTTGGTCCCACTACTCCATGAAGGAGTCCGCCACTAACTCCTCAGTCAGCTCTGCATCATATTGCTTTTTCTTAGTGGATTACTGTACTTTTTACATTATATGTTTCTTTTTTAGACATCAATCTGCACCTAGCCGAAACCACGGTTTGGGTTTTGCATGAAGGGAGATTTGACCACTCAAACAGAGATCATGGAATCTCAAGTGTTAATTGTAACCCATGAAAGAGAAATAACTAAATAAGCCCTAAGATGCTCAGTCAAGTAAAAGAAGGTAGACATTTTAGTCATTTTCAGTCAAGCCTAGCAGTTTCTAGATGATTACTTGATACATTTACTGCTGGAGATCAAAATGACACTCTTCTATGCATAACAATACTTGTTATAAAGTTCAACAAGGTCCATATCCATTAGATATCAAACCAAATAACCCTTTGACATCTAAGTTCGAATTCGCAGCAGCAGCAGCAGCAGCAGCAGTCTTTTAAAGAGGACGGAGTAATTGATGATTGTTAGTAGTCACGAACCCCAGAAATCCACGAGAGCACAAGTTAATTATTGGAGAGGGTATTTTCTTTAATTTATGATTTTATACAAAATTCTTTGAACACTTAGATTAACCCCAAAATAAATAAATAAAAAAGCTCCATTACTGATTGCTGATTGCTGATTGGTAGGTTCACCGTTCAAATCGTTAACTGTACAATTAAGTAACTGAAACCAGCGCATGTTGGTCTTATTGCATTACAGAACGAAAGTGGTTACTAAATTAAGAAGAAAATAAAGTAAAACCAGCTGTTTTTATAGACAAAAAAAGTACCCAAATAACAAGGAAGCCTCGGCGTCTAGCGACCTGTACGGCTTTGATAACGTTAGGAACGATAGCTAGAGCGCCATCAACACGCATTGAGCCATCTGGCAACACAAAATCATTCTGGACCACACAAAAGAAGTCGATTACAAGGATGAAAGAATTAATAATAATACTATCCAAGTTTCAAACGAAAATCAGAGAGATGAGAAGGAATTGAGAAAGAAAGGGAATTGACAACCTGCATATCGATTACAAGAAGAGCAGTAGTGTTGCGAGAGTGATCATCCGCCATTGCTAACCCTGTCTCTGAAGATACGATTTCTGCCCAAAGTTTGGCTTTCGGATTATGATTTTGTTTTTGCTTCGAGTTTCGAGGGGTGTTTACAGTTTACGGTTTACCATTCATCGTGTGGTATGAAATAAATCAGCAAACATATATCGCAGAAAATTACAGTTTACCATTCATCGTGTGCTAACAAACTTCGATTTGTTAACACTTTATCCATGAAGCAATTTCGTCTCTACCGCCGATTAAACTATTGATTAAACATATATCAACTAAGGGTGTTAGTTTTAGAATTAGACTTATTTTTCATAAGCTTATTTGGCTTATTTCCTTCCTTTAATTTATAATAAGCTCAAAAGTCGAAAAATAAGCCGGAAAAAACTTACTTATAAAAAATAAACCGTAAATAAGCTAAAACAAACACCCCCTGACTAAATGTTATCTCACAACTCATTATCTTATAATTACATCTCTAACTCTAATTATGAAAAATTATTATTAGAGATATTCATTTCACCACTCATATGTCACCTCAATAATTACACACACTAATTGTTTGGTTAGAGTTGATTATTTTCGTATAGTTATGGTTTCTTCTGGATTCATTTCTTAGGTTGCCTTTGTTCTTTAAAAAAGAAAAGCTTTCTCTGCCCTTTTATTTGGACGTGAAAAAAGAATATTGTTTAGACTTGTACAAGTTGTTGAGCTTAAAGTACAAATTGTTCATGCATATGATCAATTAAATGAAGGTTGGCTGATGTATTTATGTTGTTGAACATTATACAAGTGTCTAATGCATAATCCTATTGGTAGATTTGTAAGTAGCAAAACTTAAAAGCTGTAAGTTGAGCACTTACATCACCCATTAAGCAAATTAAATGACCATTATTCTAGAGTATGGATGCTGCTCTAGTCGATCAAGAAAGTAAAATGGGGAGAAATTCATAACTTTGATGCTAATTCGGCTTGCACGTGAAGATCCTCTCTTGATTAAAGGCTTGATCGGTGTTCTTCTCTTGGCCTGATCAGTAGTTGGGATTTCACTTCAAGTAAGTTGTTGCAGTTGCCATTGTTGCAAATTAAGAGATTTCATGCTAGAACCATAATGATTGTTGTTGAATATGGGTCAAAAGTGTTGATGCTTATTAGTGTTATTGAGTTGTTTTGCTGAGTAATTTGGGATCTTTGGATGTTAGAAGACATGTTTTAAGTTGTAAATGAGAGTGGGTGTTGAAGTTGAGCCTGTTTATGGTTTTGATGATCTGGTACAAATAGATGTTTTAATGTGTTCAACAACAGAAGTCATTTGATGCTATGTAATGCTAGAGTTAAGCTATAACCTATTTGACATTGAATTGGTACCAAATTAGAGAAGTTTTTGGAAAATCTTGAATTGCATGCCAGTAAAGGATCACGTTCGCAATCCCTATAGGCCGTGGCACAACCTCGTGCTCTTACCCATTTTCCATGTTTGATTGTTAAACCTTGCTGTATATGATTGGTCATGCATGGAATGGGAAGTGTTTGGAAGTGTTCACACTTCGGTTTGGACATACCGAGTATGGTTGAAAGCAAATAAGTAATGTTCACATCCAATTCATGTATAGGATTAGGCATAGTTTGAAACAACTGGGAGCAAATTTAAGACGGTTGATCGAATAGCCATTTTAGACATAAAGCTTTCGGAACGTATCAATATTTCAAAAGTAAAAAAACCTATGCTACAATATACAAGCAATTGTGAAAGAATGAAGTCAGTAAATGAAGATTGCTTTTGTTGTCAAAGGAATGTTGATTCCTCATTAAATATATGGAGTTCATATTTGTGCCAAGACACTTTTACATCTCATTCTACTCCTTTTAAACTATTCATTTTTTTCAGTGTTGGTGGAAACACCAAGTCGCTGCATTGCAACAACTGGTTCGCTGCATCTGGAGCACCGGAATGATGGAGCTGCAGCACACCTTGTTCTAAGACAGTAGTAACAGTACCTGTCATTGACAAACAAAAAAATTTTAAAAACATATAAATAAATTCACAAAATAATTCATAAGTAGCGGTGTGAAATTCCACCCTTCAACTTATCATAGAAGTCGATTCAGGTTATCTTTTATTTCTAACTGTAAAGTTTGTAAATAAATGATAAAAGTTTAAAAAGGAAGGCTTAAAATAAAACAGGACGAAATTCGCATGCAGCATATTATTTATGTTCGAAACCTCACCTCTAATAAGAAGAAAGAAAACCAAACTGTAAATGCATAAAAATGATGGCGTCTCATTTTAATTGTCTTCCTACCTTCACCATTTTCTTACACCGCCAAAAAGTTGGAACCGAATACATGTAGACATGTTTTGGTTAAAATTAGGCAACATCTTCAACACAAATATTATAAATGGCAGCCAACCCATTTATACTGCCGAAAAGGATCAATTCAGGTTCTGTCCTACTAATAACTGGTCAAATGGGCAGAACAAAAAATTACCTCTAACGAAAATGGGGCAAAAGGAAAGGACGGGTCGAAGGTGCTAAATGTGTAATATTGTAATTAACTATAAAAAAATTAAAAAGAACAAAAATGAGCAACTCAATCAAACCCATTTTGACGTGTTACCCAACCCACATGTTTTGATACCTCTACTAGATATCAAGAAAACAAGAAGGGAGCAAATAATAGGAAATAATGTCACCCAAAATAAAAGAACTGGATAACAAAAGCTGACCTGTGCTGGCAGGGAAGAGCAATATAGACAGTTGTTGGATTGGCCTGACAGATGGGGCATAGTGTTTCATCTCCACCTGAACCTGAAGAGTTATCCTTTGAAAATGGACGTAGAAAACTTTTCATGGAAGACGAATTCAGAAGGGGAAGAAGCAACAGCAACATTTCCTGCGAAGTAAAATTACCCAATCAGATACAGATCAGGGAACACCACATGTACTTTGTTATATGTAACTCGATGGAAAATATAATAAAATGAAAAGTTACCGAGAATTCATTCCAAACTAATTGCCGATTCATGTACTCGAAACTAACAGCACGGTTCATATGAGGACTCCCATAAACTAGCCTAGCTTGTATAGCTCTCTCGATAAGATTCCTATACCTGTATTTATAGATAAAAAACAGTAAGGAAACAATATGGACTTCAAAAACTGGTGAAAGAATCTTGGAGCCAAATAACATTACCTTCCGGTGTAAAGAAATACAAGCAGATTGGTGAAAGATGCAGCTTTATAAACTCCTTCAATACGTTGCACTATAAGCCATGTTCGACGAGCTAGTGACCTCTGTGCAGTAAACAAACAGACATAAAGGGAAAGAAATAAGCAGAATTACAAAAAACAGATCTTAATTCTTCAGCTTCATCATTAAAAACCTACGGTTTTCATTAACAAAAAAAGCATGATGATTGAATGCAAGATACCTGTTCAGAATCGCCCCATTGACGAAAAGCAGAAAACGACTGAAGACGGGTCCAAATATACTGACCACCAACTGTGGCAACGCAGTACCATAATTTCTGATAAACAGTAAGTCCAGTTCCCTCTAACCCCGTTCTAACTGTAGGTTGACATATAATGGAAAACATTAGGTATACTTCACAGCCAGGCAGATAAGCTTCATTGCAGAAGATGTTGCTAGAGATCACTACTTAAGAGGCTGCATGAAAGTGTTTGGGGTGTTGAGATAACTAGCTGCAAATTTATTAGTACTCAACCCAACCTACAAACGGGGTTGTAGGCTCGTCTAATTTGCACAACCATGATTGACAAAAAGGTTCTAACTAGTGGCAACAAAATGCACCAGTTGGGTAATGTGTCAAAACAAACAATTTACCACGACTGGTAGGTTGTATTTCATCAGCAAAAATGAGGATTTGAATTGGTGATTAAATAGGATAGCAAGTCACAATTGGGTGCCCTCTAGTTCACCAATAATGCTTTAACTAAATATAGTCTGATACGCCCCCTCATGCTAAGCTTTGGGAATGATGACCATAGAAACAGAAATCAAGGAGTAGGTACGCAGCTTGGTGAAAACATTGCCAATCTAATCATAGGTAGAAATGAACTAAACCCAAAGAGCTCCCATGGCAACGTTTCACGAACAAATTGAAAGTCAATTTCTTCATGTTTTGTGCAAGCATGAAAATCAGATTGACAGAGAGGTATGTTGCTCCAGGATTATCACACCAAAAAACAGAAAATGTTTTGGTGAAATACCAAGCTCATGAAGAAGAGCTTGAAGCCAATTAAGATCACCAAGTGCTTTATACTCTAATTCAACATAGGACAAGGAATAAACTGCCAAACTTTTTTTTTGAAAGCAAGGCAAAGCTAATTTCATTTATCTTTGAAGAATAACATGTCTCCAAAGTGGAGACAATAAACCGTTAAACTTTATGGACGACAAAGGCAATATATAGACGAGACAACGTGATGTATTGAAGAGCACCCACTACTTGGCAGTATTTGACCGAATTCAAGAGAGCACTAATAGGAACGGTGGTCAATATAGGAGAACGGCAGGTTTTTTATTCGAGAGAACACCTAATCCCCAATTGTTGCTGCTACTAACGACAATTATGTCATCAGCATAGACAAACATATATAGTAAAGTGCGCCTATGGGAGAAACATTGGAGAACTTTGGCTTTGGTAAGTAAAGCAAAACCAATCACGCATTCACGCCAACATATCAGTTCCATTCTACAAAACCATATTGTTTCTAAGCATGTGGACGCAAGAGCAGATGTTGGATGTCAAAAGACGAGAAGAATGGAATGAGACTGTAAAATCCTCCTCTCAAATCGATTTGAACAATTTTTAGTTTGGTAGAGAATTCAGGTTTACCCATGGCAACAAACTTTGTAAATACATTATAAACAACATTTATCCATGACAACAAATTCATAAACATGTTATAAACAGATGAGAAAAATTAACATATATTGTGAATGATGATCCACAAATTACACAAAATAAGGAGAGCTGTCAGAATGATAAAATGGGTGTTAGCCAGACCCCATACATTACCTTATACCAAATTGAAAATATGTTTACTACGATAATCAAAAGTTACATAAAGACAAATTAGATGATTTTCCTAATTGACAAGTAGTACAAAAAGTAGGTGAAGAACAAGAAGTAACTGGAATAGATAATTGGAAAGCAAAGACCGTAAAAATTCAAAGATGAGGGTGTCCGAGCCACTGATGCCAAACCACAGGAGAAGCACATCCAGTAGAGAAGGCAACCGGAGGTAAGCTGGCTCAAGTAAAGTCAATTTTCACTGGGCTAATGAGTAGGGTGGTAAGTGTGAACGTGTCATCAACAACAAAGAAAGTAGAGTGAAACTCAAAGAAGACATGCTTATCATGGCAAAAGTGCTAAAGGTAGAGCAAAATTTTTGTGATTTGAGGAACATGCAGGTTGTTTTGAAGTTAGAAATTTTTAAAGGGAGAGTAATACGTATAAGAGCCAATATGAAGGATAAGAAGACCTTTACCATATCCAACATGAAGAGAGTCGTGGCTGTGCACATGTACAAGCTTGTTGAACCTGGTCTATCATGGCTAGTAGCTCCCTTGTCCGTCAACTAGCTTGTGGAAGTAGCTGGCCTAGACTCATAAGCAGCAAAATTGGCATTGTGCTGATCTTCATTGTCACATGCAGAAGAACAGTCATGGTGATTTAGAAATTGGGAAGGTAGAGATGTATCATGTATATCATATTGAGCACAAGAGCCAAACACGATGTTCAGTTGAAGCCCATGAAAAACAACTACCTCCACGATTACCACAAAGGTTAGCCGGAGGGGCACCTTGGTAGTTACCACATTTGGATCCATGGTTGGATCTGGTTTTTGAAAGTCAGAGAAATGTTAGGAACTGATATTTGGGTTACCTTTCAAAAATAGTAGGAGAAAGGAGCAGATGCTTAAGTTGCCAATTGTTTTAGAGCAAATAAAGGGTGTTTTGACCGGCCGATGAAGGACTGACGGCTGCTGTTAAGCTGGAGGCTGAAGACTGATTGACGGTGGTGGTGATGACTTGAGTGGTTAAGGGAACTGATGAACGTGTTTTTCCTTGCATGAAATCACAATCACCGAGGACTCCTTATTCATAGTACGAGGCGGTAAACTTCCGCACAGTAATAGTTGTTCTGAGGCTATTATATTCCTCACAAAGTCTGGTTACAGTAAGCATAACGAATCCTTATCTTTAACAAGTTCTCCTGTGGCAGCTACTCCATCGATATATTCTTTTGCTAGAATAAGGTCGCTTTCAGATAATTCATCACGACGAATATCAATCTTGAGAAATTATGTCTTTAGAGTATACTCTCTGCCTCTCTGGATGATGTACGTGGTCCACGTGGAGCATATGCTTTTCCAGAGCATGCCAAACTTTTTTTGTAGTCACACCTTGAGCCTGAAGAAATGACACTTTAGAGATGGTTGAGATGATGAGCATACGGAAATGGGCATTAGTCATTTCAGATAACTAGGGTTTTTCTAGGAAGCTGCTGGGACAGCGATTTCGGTAGTGGTAGGGTGGTGGTGCTGGGTTGTAGAAATTAGATAGTGACATCAGCATGTACCATGAGGCCATGGGTAGCAAGGAACGGTTGGATCGTGGTTTTCTCGTAGCCAATAGTACGTAGGAGTGAGATTAAAAGCGTACTGTTTTAGAAAGGCAGTAAATGATGTCATTCTTGGTGATGGACTGATGGGTTTAGGATCGGCAAATAGAAGGTAACATGGAAGTTGGTTGGTACTGAACATGGATGTGGCGACTAGGGTTTCAAGTTTTTGCAGTGGTGGACAATGGTTGTTGGAATTTTAGGTTTTGAAGGCTGTCAAAGATCCGAACAACTTACTTGAAGAAATGGTGAAGGTGATTGGGCAGTCAAGGAGGAGTGGTGCAACAGTGGTCTTCGACTGCCAATCGCATACCGATGGCGACAATGGAAAGAGGGGGAATGAGATTGGGAAGGGGTCCTTTTTTAATCAGATATATGATACCATATCACACCACAACTGGTAGATTGTATTTCATCATAACAAACAAGGATTACAAGTGGTGATTAAATAGAATAACGAGTTACAATGGTACCCTCTACTCTACTAATAACACATAAACTAAATATAAAAATGATTATGAAACTATATTATTAAATTAATAATCTAAAGCTTTCAATAAAGCGATTTAGAAGGTTTTATACATTTGAAGGATCATTACCTTTTCAGTTAAATCTTTTAGCTTCGCCTATTTTACTCCTTAGAGATAAAAACATAACTCAATCGACCCATTTGTATACAAAAGGGTTGAGTTTTGATGATAGGTTTCTACTAAC
Source organism: Drosophyllum lusitanicum (assembly GCA_032274825.1). Taxonomy (NCBI): domain Eukaryota; kingdom Viridiplantae; phylum Streptophyta; class Magnoliopsida; order Caryophyllales; family Drosophyllaceae; genus Drosophyllum; species Drosophyllum lusitanicum. The sequence goes on along the minus strand of JAUEJL010106075.1, from coordinate 6,898 downwards.
CCTATATCCCAAATTTGCTAGTACAAGATAGCATCAACATGGAAGCTACATTCTATAAAGTATAAACCCCACAAAATTGTCATAAAACATAGCTCAGAGCATACTACTATCAATCTACCAAAAACTTGATCTGAAGCATTTTGTGGCTGGAAATATAGATAAAAATGTGAACTGAAGTTTAGTGATGTGTTGGAAATCAAGAAGACATAGATGGCAATCTCAAAGATTCTTACATTTTCCTCTCATATCCGTGGCACGTTCATCTCTATATCGTAGATTCATGAGAGCATTTCCTGGAGTGGGTTTATCAACCCAAATCGAGAACCTCCATATAAGAAACTCAAGAAAAGCATCTAGTTCTGCTTCGTATTGAAATAATAATCCTGGCTAATCCCAAAAAAGACAAAGGCAACCAATTAACCTCCAAAAGAACTGAGAAATACAAGTAGAAAAACATCAACTTATGTTTAATTACAAAATAGTAATCATGGTTAATCCCAAAAAAAAAAAAGGATAACAACTAAACTGCCAAACAGATAGGAGTAATAGAAAGACATTAAGCACTTAAGCAAGCACAATATACAATAATGTATTAATGTGATATACCTTCATTACAGAGAACACCTTAACCATTTGTTCTTTCAGCATGGCGGACATTTCAATATCGAGCCTCCCTGCATCCACCTGGTTAACTCTGGAGATTGCAATTGGAATTGCAGACTGCAAACAAGAATACAAAGAGAATAACTTATTGTATCCAATTTACTAAATTAGGAAAGCGTTTCTTTAATCAGTATTCAGTAACATACCTAGAGAATGATATTTAGCAAATCAATTGTGACCTGAGTTATAATTGATTTATTTGCACAACCAAACAAACAAGCTCCAAGAAGACATGGATACAACATCAGGGTCGTTACTAAAAATAGTAAAGACAATTCGCCAATCTTACGGGTCAATTTATTAACACAAAAATTCATTGGCTAAAATCAAAAATGGAGGGAATTCACTGTTTAGTTCGAATTAAGAGGCCTTAATTCCAATTCCAAACATCAAAGTACATGTACAAATCACTTAAACACTACACTTGCCGTTTTTACATAACCTAACAAAACTCATAATCAACAAATTGATTTGAGGAAGGTTACCTGCGGAGAAAGAGAGGAGGATTGCCAACGAGGTGATAATCTTTCGTGAGCCTTAATCCAAGCTGCTTCAACTGGTGGAATGGCATCGGATGTCATCGATGATGACGTTGATGCTAGGGTTTCCCTCATCTCGTCCGGTTTTTTGTATGAAAACAGAAACGGCGCGACTGAGAGCCGGGACGGTGGGATGCGGGATCGGGACACGCTGTAAATCAACCGAACTTGTAGGGAAAACGGAAGTGGGAGATGGTTTCATGAGCAACATTCACTACAGCATGTTTTTTTCATTGCTTTTTTAGGAACAGTTGGATTTTTTGTAAGATAATAGGTTAACTCTTGATCATACGTATAGAATTATGTAGTAATGTCTCTTTTACTCCAAAAATTACTTTTTTATATTATTGCTAGATGTTATTGTGACATGGTGTAGATCAACCAAACAACTAATCGATACCAAATCGGCCCGACTCATCATGAACCGGTGGTATAATACTATTATGTAATCCAAACTTTAAGGTAATTCTGAATTTTAATACGGTTCAAGTCGAAACCAATAAAACCCTAACTAGTCCCTGACCATTGATTCTGTTTAATTAGTTTTGTTACACATCCTTTGATTAGTGTTAGGTTTCTTTAATTATTATTTTTATTTATTCGTACTATGTCTTTAGACACCATAAATCATTTTGTCCGACTAAAAACTCAATTTTGCTACTTTGTCTTAGTCGCATTCTTGCCAACAAGCATCACCTTTTAAAGTTCAATGTATGCTTCGTATTTTTAATTTTACATCTTTAATGTTTTCCAACTTTGTGTTAAGATGATTTAGTGTGTAGAAAAAGTATAAGACATAGCATCAACCACGATATTCATCATAAAATCATGGAGGTTGATTTACTTCATGGTAATAGTGAAATTTGAGTAGAAATGAATCATATCCGGAGCAAATAGTGATGGCAAATAGTGGAATTGAATGTACGAGGGTGGATACTCAAATCGAATGTGAGATGGCAGATAGTGATACCGAATGTGTGATGGTAGATGTTAGAACCATGTGATGGCGGATGGTGAAATCAAAGATGGTGTAATGTCCCGAAATTATTTTTTTTGAAAACGTAAATAGAAATGTACGACGAGTTCAATCGTAAATATTCATATATGTAAATATAAATGAAGTCATAGATTCATTACATCTTAGTTTCAAAATGTAACACTGTTTGAATTACAATTTTTACAATAATCGTGCGATAGAAATTAAGTTCGCTTATGTTCCGCGGAAGCATTCGATGACGATGAGGCATCTCTAACGTGTTGGAGCCCCGCCGTGGTCATTTCCTGAAAATAGCGTAAACAACTAAAGTAAGCACAAGGCTTAGTGAGTACACTACTTACAAACCAAACAGTTCATCAATTAACATAATGCTCATACCCACTACCGTAGTAGTGGTCTTGTTATACCCGCCGGCTCAGACGGTCTCTTCTCACCCATTGCCGTTGCAACGATCTAACATACCAGACACTGAAGTGCTGGTCTCATACCCGTTACCGAAGTAAACGGTCTTAACATACCCATTACCGAAGTAAACGGTCTTAACATACCCGTTACCGAAGTAAACGGTCTAAACATACCCGTTAATGAAGTAAATGGTCAACACATACCCGTTACCGAAGTAAACGGTCTAAACATATCTTTCACGTAACTCATAACTTACACACTTATCTGCACATTTTCAATCGCATACACGGTCTATTTAAAGTGTAAGTAGGAATATTCACCTGTCGGCAATATCAGTCTCGGTTAACTGCAAATCACGGAACTACTTAGTCGCGAGTCCGGGGCACGAACCTGATACCTCCTTTCACAATTCTTTGAAGATTGAGTGAGGATGAAGGTCCCTTGTTCTTCCTCTGTTCTTGGCCTTTGATACACACACAAGCTTCTCTTGAGTTGAATGGAATAGTGAAAATGGTTATTGGGGGCTGAGCCCTAATTCTTATATATATATATATATACACACACACACACACTTTATAACGCCTAGGCCCACCACATATCCTCAAGCCCAAGTCCAAATTTCTTAATTAAGTCCACAAACAACAATCCTTTATTTATTAGTACTCAAACGAGCCCAACAAGGCCCAAAACTTTAATCCATTACTTAAAAAAACATAACTTATATATTATAATAACCAGGTTAATATTACACTTTTATTGATTTCGGAAATTGGGTATTACAAAATATCCTTAACTTAGATATTTGACAAAAATAAGGCCTTGACTCATTAACTCTGTAAAGTCCATTACATACAGACGGGTTAAACTAGGGTTGGTAATTTTTTGCTTCGTCCCTTCATCCGTGTTCAAAATCACTAAAGCCACATACCTTCCATGTGTATGCGATAGAGATAAATACAAAGGAAATTATCACAGGTGTTAGAACCTAAATTGTGTGAGTTTATTATTTTGGTTTATGTTTGCTTCTAGTCTGTCTTTCATAGAAGTACAAGAACTAGTATTGTACATATATTGCTTTGTTATTTAAGATATTAACCTTTCTACCTTTAATAAGCTTTGATCATCTCATAAAACGGCCGGGTATGTATGATTCCATTAAATAACTACTCTTCCATACGAGTGCTTATTCTTCTCAATTACAGCTAGTGCCTCATGCGTGGCTTTTTACCCTCTGGTGCCTATCCATTTTATTTACACACAACTAAATAATTCCAAAATCAAAAACCTATGATTTAGAAGGAAGTCAGGAACACGTGCGACTAATCTTTTGTTATTGTTTACCTTTTGTATCTATATGATTAATTCCACTAAGCATGTTGATTGTATTCTCCATATTAGTTCAAGCATTGAGATTTCTATTCAAGTCTTCGATCGAGGGTTTTCTCTATATCGAGTTCTATGAACCTCCAGTTTTACAAATTGGTGTTTTGTACGTTTTACAACCATGATTTACAGTTTTATTGCTTTACATTATGCAGCTTGAATAATATTTAAGATTGTGATGTTTAGACTACACTGTGAGGGTGAACTCATGAAACAAACAAACAAATGCTGCTTAATTATGTACATACAGAGCAATCATGTGTAATGTGCCAGATATGTAAGTTAGTGAGTCAAGGTCTCATTTGTACCAAATATCCAAGTTCAAGGTACTATTCTAAACTCTTAATATTACACCGTAGTAAAATACATGGTTATCCTAGTTTGAGGTACTAAAATACACTTTAGCCTTTTAACATAGAGTTGATTTTATAGATTTTCCTTTAACTAGATACTTTTAGCGAGTTTAGTACTTTTTTAGAAAAGGTTACTAGTTTCGTCCTTTAACTATAATTTTATTGCAAGTAACACTACTACAAAACTGACTTTTAGTCCCCCCTATTCAAACCCGGTTTTAGTAAAAAGTTAAAAAAACCGGGGCTAAAAGGTGTGCAGGCAGGTGCATATGAGTAATACGGGATTCAACCCCGGTTTTTTAATAAACAACCGGGTCAGAAAGTTTCGAAAATTTTAACCCTGTTTCCTTAAAAAAACCGGGACTAAAGAGGGGCATTCAACCCCGGTTTTTAAACAAAAAACCGGGTCTGAAAATTCAAAATTTTAACCCCACCTCATCTACTAAAAAACCGGGACTAATCACATGATCTCCAAAAAAAATTTAACCCCGTCTTCGAAACTTTTTTGTTCTCCTGCTCACCAGCCCCTCGATTTTCACTTAAACAATTCATTCCCTCCTCACTAAAATTTATTTCCCTCCTCCTCCACAAAAAGCTATCGATTGTACTGTTATTGAAAAAAAAGTTTGCTAAAAACAATCCAAGGTTTCTAAACCATATTCTTCTTCACGGTTGGTTCGAACTTGCTGAAGGTTTCGTGAAGGCTTCGTTTTCTAGAAAGTTTGGTTTCGTTTTCTGAAACCAATTATCATTCATACTTGAAGGTTTCGTTTTCTGTTGGTTTCGTCTTCGGTATTTGCTGAGGGTTTCGAGTGTTGGTCCGTGAAGGCTTCGAGTGTTGGTACCGCGTGTTGGTCCCGATTTTGATTACTGAAAGTTTGGGTTTCCGTTGGTTCCAGTTTTGAAGATTACTGCTGTTCAATTTCGATTCAAAGGTATGTATTTTGAGTTTGTATTTTGATTTCGGTTCACAGGTCTGTTGGTCCATAATGAATAGCTAATTGTTGGTTCTGATTTTTTCTTTCATTTTCTTTATGGGATTTGGTTTAATAAGGTCAGTTGGGTTAATGTGCACAGTAGGTGTTTGATAAAATGCCTGAATCAAATAGTACACTTATTTAGCTTCTAAGTTGTGTAAATAAGGTCAATTAAGGTAGGCTATCTCCTTCCTTTTCAATTGCTACTGCCCACGATGTTCTTTTTCTTCAATTTGGGTACTGATTACTCCACATTGGAGATAGGGAATTAGGAATTGGAGTAAAAGGGTGAATATGAGGTAATTAGCTAGTGGTTGCTAATCATACAATTTCTCCTCTTGCAATATTTGTAGCTTTCATAATCTATTGTGTTGCTTATTCTTATATGTTACACCCAACCCTATTTATACTTAGTAATTTATGTCTCTGTGGTTTAAACTTTTTTTGAAGTCTATCACAAACATCTTATGTTTTGTTTATATACAGTTGTGTGAATATATTATATCTAGATCAGCAAGTTTGTTCATTGTTATGCTATTTTTTCAAGTATGTTTAAGTCTGTTATGTTGTAAACTGTTACCTTGAAGTCCATTTGTTATATGCTAATCTGTTATTAGGTAACTTATGTGTTTATATGCTAATCTTGATTTTGTATTTGGATTGCAAGTGTTGATATATGGGTGCAATTGACATCAACTTTTCAACTTCTTTGGTTATATGCTAATCTTTACCTTGAAGTTCACTTAAATCTTTTATTAAGCTGATATTGCTTTTCCTAATTACCACTTTCCTAATTACCATTAAAGATGTATATCTAATTATCTCTATGTAAATGCCATGTGTGTGTATGTGTGTGTATGTAGTGATTTAGACCTACTTACTTTAACCTAATTGACATGTTTCTTTTTCAGTAAGTTTATGTTGACCTAATGTGCCATGAGGTTCTTATTATCTTTAGTTGGTGTTTATTAAAATAGAGTCGATTTAGCCTTTGCATATGGTTTGATTATTGTTCTGATAATTTCAAAAAATATTTTTGATGACAATTGTCGTTCACTTACTTTTATAGTAGTTGGGTCTTTTACGTCTCCAATTCCCTTCCAGTCACACATGCGCCGCTTTATATGGTTCGATTCACTACTACTGACACAAATCACATTATTTGCATGAGGGTGTCTATCAATTTTATTGGTTCAGAAAAATTCTTTATCGACAGGATCTAACCTAAGAAATATAAAATCAGAGACCATGGTGACACACAAAATATAAATTTTCTGAACATTTCTAAAGCAGTCTACACCATCAATTTGTTTAGAATAGCATAACTCCTTAAGATGGCCAAGGAAAAAAAAGACTTCATAGAACAAAATTAAGGTGACATGTATAGATGAATTATAAGAAAAAGTATGAACGATAGGAACAGTATAGAAGCAGACCAAATGAAATTGCATAGATCTATTGGGTTATCTGATTGAAGAAACCATTCAAAAGAATAGAGATGACTATAATATGATATAATGTTCAATTATCTTTACCCACTTCAGTAGAGTCCATGATAACTATGAGTAATCAAGTTATCTT
>JAUEJL010106064.1:0-12880 GCA_032274825.1 Drosophyllum lusitanicum | reverse complement strand
TATATTGAACTGCTATTGAGTGACTGAACTACCATCAGGTGAGTATTCTTACTTATATTTTAAACAGGCATCAACTATAAATGATAGCGTTCAAGTAAGTGATTATTGATTATGAGTTTATGAGATTGTTTAATGAGACCAACACTTCGGTGTTGGGAATGTTAGACCGTTTGCCACGACAACGGGTACGATGTGACCGTCTAAAGTTGATGCGTATGATGAGACTGACTACTACGGTAGCGGGTATGGATAGTATGATGAGACTGACTACTACGGTAGCGGGAATGAATAGAATGATGAGACCGACTACGACGGTAGCGGGTATGAATAGAAAATGAGACCATTTACTACGGTAGTGGGTATGACATATGTTATAAGATAAGTATATGTATGAATGTAAATGTTGAACTGATTTAGCATATAAGTAATGTACTCGCTAAGCTTTACGCTTATTGTTGTTGTTTTAACTCTATTTTCAGAGAATGATCACGGCGGGCTCCGACACCTTAGACATGGCTCATCGTTAAAGGACTTCCGCTGGATATTTATTTAAACTTATTTTTGATTGCTTCAGTTGATATCATGAACATGTTTTAAAGGAATTAAATTACTGAAGTTGATTGGATGTAATTAAATATTTAAATACACTTATGGTTCTAATATATGACATTTTTATGATTCGAATCTGTTAAATATATATTAAAAAATGGGGCGTTACATAATAATAACCTTAATTTTATGTACGAAGTTATTAGTTACAAATAAGAAAACTTAAAAAAATAAAGTCTTTATATAAAAATTCAAGTTGTAAGTGTAGTTACAAGACTCATTAATATGACTTTTGTTTCACTAGTAGGGATGGAAATGGGGCGGGGATTTGTCCCCTCATCCCCACTTAAAAAACCGCGGGGTTTAAACGGGGATCCCAGTCGGGTAACCGGAAAAAACCGCGGGTAACTAGATATCCTCGTTAAAAATAAACATGTGATTAAATAGGTAATTTTCACCGCAGAGATTTCATTTAAACTAAAACTATGATTTTCACTACGGGGATCGTCACCGTTAAGATTTTACCACGAGTTTTAGAAAACGATTATACTAAATTACACGACATTATCGAATACAGACATATCTGAACCGAAATTAAAGTCTTAAAGAATTTAAATACATCTAAAATATCAAACCAAATAATTCAAATAAAGACAACCATTAAGATTAGGTTGTGTGAAAGTGTATAAAGATTTGTATATTTTATATTTAAAACTAATTTTATGTATATTAATATATATATATATATATATATAATATTAAATTATAATCGGGTATGTCGGGTAATCGGGGCGGGGATCATCAAAACCGTCCCCATCCCCGTTTAAATAATCGGGTTTCCACATCCCCGCCCTGTGTATGTCAATTTTCAGTTTTTCCCGTCGGTTTCGTTTTTTTGCCATCCCTCTACCCGGTAATATATCACGTGACAGCTTCTGAACAATTATTTACTCATCCACTAATCAACGGTTTTAAAAGTCTTACTAAGTGGTTATCAAACATATTGAAAACAACTTACTACCAGACTGTATATGAATGGTTACAAAATTTGTATGACATCATTGAAATCATCACTTTCGTGCGAATAAAGTAGATTATTTTTCCACTCTATCAAATATAAAATATATGTATATATATGACTAATATTGTTAATAATTAAATGAAAACATTCATTGTCATAAAAGGAAAAAGAAATTGCAAATCATAATTTATATGTATAAACGACTGATATAACTAAAAAATAAGTACAATTTATCGAGCAATAATAATTTACAATGATTGTTAAATATTTTAAGTTTTCTCGTAGATTTTTATATTGGTGTTTCATTGTTTGAATTGAGTTCTATTGTAAAAAGTATTTTTAATTTAAAATTGGTTCATGTATGTTTATTAATTACGTTTAATGATAAATATTTATATATTTTACAACACTAGTTACTAAAAAATGACAAATCAATATAGTATATTTTTAATTATATGTTGAGTGCATCAACTGATTATAAATTTTATCTACGTTTCGATATAAATGTTATCGTAATACAATAAATTTTTTAAAAAATAGTATATATTTAATTATTTTATTGAAAGACCAGGAAATCAGTAATTATAACGACTATGATACGTATATAAAAAACCGAATAAAACTTCCAATAATTACATACTACTCTCGATAGATAACAAAGTTAAAATATACCAATTTTTAAAAATGTCATATTATGATAAATTTTATATCAAAACATTGATAAAAATGAGACAGTCACAAATATATAATTATTTTTTCTTTAAACAAAATATATCACAAGTTATTAAACATAATTTACAAATAACTTAAAATTAATTATATTAATATAAAATTTTCATAAAACCTTTCTTCAACCCCTTAAAATTTACCAATCACTTGTCCAGGTCATCACATATTCACACATGTCAAACCATCAACTTTCTCTCTCTCTACTAACAATATATATTAAATTCAATTAAAAATCATTGACTCCCAGATCAACAAAATGCTTAAAATGGAGACGAACAGATTGCTTGAATGTGGTTTATATTCGATGACGATTGACTGTCAATCCTGTCATGGTTTCCATTCGATGATATATGTCTCTTACCTCATTCGCTCTCCGATTGCTGACTACCGGTGGTTCCATTCAACGGCGATTGTGGAAAGAAAGATGGTGGAGTGGTGCTAATTGAGGGGTGAGGAAGCAGCAAATGATGGATGGGTTATATTGGTGATTATCTAAAAAAGGAATAAGATGAGGGAAATTTTTTTTGCCAATAAATCTTATCTCATTTTCAATAGCACCACCATCATTCTCTCGCTAATTTCTTTTTCAAAATCGACCCCTTAGCCGATGACGATAGCCTGATGGGCAGTGGCGGTGATAAGAAAAACCAAAGTAGTGGTGCACCAAAACGGCTACAGTACATTATCTAGGGGTCATTGCCCTGATTTTGGTATTTATATCTTCCCAAACAATCTCTATGTTCAAATGTAAATGAGTCGAGCTACTCGTGAGCTATTCAAGCTCGGATCGTTAAAAGCTCGAAACGAGTCGAGCCTTAACGAGCTCGAGCTCGAGCCTGGAATAAAGATCATTTAATAAACGAGCTGAGTTCGAGCTCCATATAGTGGGCTCGCGAGCTTAAACGAGCCTAAACGAGCCTAAACGAGCTCTATATATAATATAATTTATATTTTATATGTTTATTTTTTTAATAATTATATATATATATATCAATTTAATAAAAATATCAAAATAATATCCGAGCCTAAACGAGCCGAGCCCGGGCTTCATAAATATTAAACGAGCCGAACTCGAGCTCAACATCATAAGATCTAAACGAGCCGAGCTCGAGCTCGAGCTTAAAAAGTCCTAAACGAGCCCGGCTTGATAAGTGTCTGGCTCGACTCGACTCGTTTACATCCCTATGCTTAATAACAATTATTAACACCAATCCACTCGCAAAGAAAAAGTCCCTTGCATTAATTGATAAACTGAATATCATTACATTACAATTTTTAGGAAAAGGATATTACACTTGAGTTTTAAATACCAATATCAAGGTTTAATTGTTCCACACCTTTAGTCACATCCCCAAATCTAAAAAATGATTCTTTAAAATGAGTGATCAACGATTTCATAAATAAGACCTAAGTAACGCTCCAAAAAAAATTAAATTCAGAGTAAGTTAATATATTATAATGCCATACAATTTTTAGGAAAAAAATTATTAGATATTTAAATATTAGAAACAACAATAATGTAATAGACTTATAGGTAGCTTGATTGGTTAACGCCTTTGTACACCATTTTATCCTTGGTTCGACTCACTAAGGCACTTTTATTAGTTAATTTTCTTTTGTTCTCATTTTTACAAAGAACCTCAAATAATTCGTATTTTTTCAAACCAACCCTTAATTTTACAATAATTTGTAAAATTACTCTATTTTTAGGAAAAAAATTACTAGATATTTAAATATTAGAAACAGCAATCATGTAAAAGACTTATGGGTAGCTTGATTGGTTAGCGTCTTTGTACACCATTTTATCCTTGGTTCGACTTACATGAGGCACTTTTTTTAGTTATTTTTCACAAAGAACCTTAAATAATTTGTATTCTTTCAAACCAACCCTTAATTTTACAAAAAATTGTAAAATTACTCTAAAATTATAATTTTTTTGTTTATTTATATATAGATCGAATAAAAAAACTTTATAAAATATATTTAATTTTGAAAAGTAATTTTTTAACATCTTTTTTGAAATGATAAATTTATAATAGTTATACGATATACATACTTTTTTTTTTCTAGATAGCACTTATTTTTTTTGTTGTAATTAACTTTTTCTTAAACGACAAACACATATCTACTCTAATTTACATATATGTTTACTGTGAGACTTGAACCCTGGACGTCAAAGAGGAAAGGAAACATTTAGAAATCATCTTAGTACTGCTAGGTGAAAGATCCTTATGTTTTCTTTCTGATTAACTATATAATTTGAAGTTATGATTCAAATAAAATAATAAGAGAAGATTCTTCTTAATTATGCATATATTTACAATTAATTAAGTATAACTGAATGACATAAATGCATACAAAAAAATTTTAATCAAAAGGAAATCGATGCTAAATTTTATTTTTATCAATTTTGTATATCATAAATGAAATTTTCCCGCTACAATGCAAGGGTTGAAAAAAACCTCGTTATCAGCATTTTGCTAAACTTTCATAGACGAGCGTCAAACTATTAAAGCATTTGATACTAGCTTATCATAAAAATAACATTTATTTTAAAAATAAAATATATTTTAACAGAAGAGGCATAACTTCTGTCACTTTGGTTAATCCAATATCCAACAAAATATGCAGGTATATTCAATAGAGCCCATCATGTTAAAGCTTGCCTGTTCCATCTGATTTTCTGACCAAAAAATTTGAAATATATAAAAATCAACTGCCATGAGTATGAAAGTCAATAAGCACTCGATATACAACATAATTACTACTACTGCCATATTACAGTTTAATTATTCTCTTGTCACTATCTTAACGATCGCCGGTTGACTACCAAGCAATCTACTTCCGCTTACAACCTGTCTAATAAATAAGAAAAATGATATACGTTCCTGCTATTTCTTTTATTCTTTCTACCAGTAACTTATTATCATACTCATCATAACATAACCTGTGGAGTATACTAATTCTCTTTTCTCACATCCTCCGTTGATTTTGACAGTTGTGTTGATCTTGTCAATAGAAGGAAAAAGTAGGATGAGATATATACGACCTCTCAATAAATAATCTGCCGCCACTATCTAACTTGCCACCGTGCCTCATACGCTAAAACTTATTTACGACTGGAACGAGGACCGGATACTAGCTTTTCATGTCCTAAAATGACCAGATTTGCTCATAGTTTACAATATTAATGCTCATTGTCACACTTCCTTTCAACTTTTTGAAATACTAGCGATACATTATATTTTACAACTAATACTCGTATGTATGTACATTTTTAATTAATACTTCTTCTACTAATGGACATTATATAATACTGGATTTGTAAAACCCTAATTTCGAAACCAAATTTTAAAACCCATATCGCTAATTCAGTAAATAACTAAATACTATTATTCAACATTAATCACGTGATACTAGTTAAAACATTCACAGCAGAAGACCTTCAAAGACATAATTACAGTTTTCAAAGCATGATTAATAAGATTTGTTTCAAAACTTTGCTGTCTAAGCCGTACATACTTTCACATCAAGGTATACCCCGCCATCATCATGTATTTCTCACTTGCCTACTACATTATTTTTTTCTGTTAAGGATCGAGACATCCTTCAAGCGTTAAAAGAATGTGGATAACAAACAAGACAGGAAAAACACGAGATATAACGTGGTTCAGTCAGAGTCACGACCTACGTCCACAGGCATAAACAGATACTTCTTTCATTAACTAAGAGTGTTAGATGTGTACATATGACTGAACCTAGGCTCGATATATATTTATAACCAAACAAGAAACCATATTCTTAATTAGGAAAATGTAATTAACTTAATTAATTGATTCCAGCCACCGCACAGTAAAAAATAATCTTGGGCTGAAGATATCAACTCCACGCCGTGGAATAGGACCCCACGCCGAGAACCATCTCAATGTTCCACGCCGCGCACCCAAATTGCACGCCGAGCTCTCATGCTTTCTAGCTTCAAATATCTTCCAAGACATTTCAAGTCATATCTCAATATTTTGTTTTACATGGACGTACGTATTATACACCTATCATCATTATATGTATACGTTTTTCGCATTACATCTTGTACATCGATGTCATTTAGTTCTATGGTTAATTTGTTTTATACTTTTATGTTCATAAGACGTATTCACTACTTCTTTCTTGATCATATTTAGGCTGTCTCACTTTCAAGGTTGTGGCTAAGCCCCAAAATTTCTGACCCTACAAGAAATACAGATCGAAAAAGTGTCACGAACTCGAAATAAGTCAAGAACGGGCCAAGATGAAAAACAAGACTGGATTAGAGTTAACCCGAAAATAATTCGTATGATCCATTTAAGGTCAAAACATTAAAGTATAAAATTTTCTTTAAAACTTAAATTTAAATTTAAAAAATTGTGAATTCAAGTGGGTGTGTGGTATCGATAGGTCCTTAAATTGTGTTCAATATATTTTAGTGAAGTTTAGTTTACATATAACATTAGTCATAGTTTATGGTAGCTATTGTAAATATCCAGGGGGTATAAATACAAGTTTGTAAACCCTAAATCATTAAGCAATTCATATTTCACTTTCAAGTTCTCGGTTCTTTCTTTATCGACAAACCTAAAACCGAGTTCATCATTGTTGATTGTTTTGTATATGGATTAATACTTGATACAATTGAGTCCTACAATTGGTATCAGGGCGCAATAATGGATCAAAAGGTGAATATTTCTAGCCTAAAATCGTGTTCTTGGTGGTCGACATTTATACGCCCCCTGTTGAGACTTTAGGTAATATTCATCACCCATTGCATTTTGTTTATAGAAATTTGTGATTAGATTTTGCTTATTTATTGTTTGGTAAGGTTTGGATTTTAAAAAGATTAGGGTTTTGATTCTATTAAAGAGTTTGGATTGAAAATTTTGTGCGTCTCACGTTTACGACATATTTGTTTCACGCCATGTTTGTCAAGTAATTCAAGCTACTCACTTTAAGTCATTCAACCAAGCCATTCCTTACACGCCATTCACCAACCAAGCCATTCCCTCCACGCCATTTAGCAACTCAGGCCATTTGAATCGAGTTCAAGCCATTCGTCAAGCCATTTAATTCAAGTCATTCGTCAAGCTGTTTAATTCAAGCAATTCGTCAAGCCATTTAGTTTAAGCCAAATTGATTTCAAGCTATTGGACTTAATCTGAACATTTTCTTTAACATCCACCTTTAATTTCCACTCAAAGATTCAAGTTTCAAGTATCAAGATTGTAATATTCCGAAATTTAATATGACCTCATTATTGGTGAAATAGGTGTTTATATTGTTCAAAAGAATTTGTGTTTCATATTTGTAAAAGAGTTTATGATATACTATAGTTACTCGGAATATATATGTTCATAAAGGTGATAATGTTAAATTGATGTTATATTTTCATGAAGTACATATAAAAGTGCATAAAATACATTTAACTAAAGCTATGAATAATAGTAATGACAAATATTATAAGATATTTACTGTACAAGTAAAAATTGAGTGAAGTTTATGGGCTGTTTATGTTAAGGTTGAAACCTCAAGGGCTGAAAGTGTAAATTTTGGGTTTATAAACCCAAATTAGACCATTTGATGGCTGGGGAATTTAGAACCATCGAGAAGGAAGAAGATAGAAGATGAAGTTGAGGTGATTTTGAGGAATTCTTGAAGAATTGACGGTGCATATTTGATTTAATGCTAATATTGGAGTATTAGGAGTTAAAAGATGATCATGGAAGCTTGGATTTGGGCACAAAGTGCTAACCAACAACTTGGTGGTCTCAAGTAAGTTTTATCTTGGAATTGTGCTTGTTTATAGCAATACATGTTGTATTTGGTGATTTATTGTTGAAATTATGTGATTAATTTGGTAAATGGGTCAAAATTGGAAAGAATGATGAAGTTATGGTTTGAATCATCAAACTATGATAGGAGATGATGTTTAAGTGTTTAGAAGTGCTGTTTGAGTCTTTATAGTTGCTGCAAATGAAGCCTTGTTGAAAGGTTTGAGTTTTGGTCGATTTGGCATGAAAAACAAACAGAAAATTACTGTTTACGCGGGCTCGCGACGTCCAATAAGTCGACGTTTTTCAGGGATTTTCTCGCGGCGCGAGGCATCCTGGAACCTTCAAAAACATTGTTTTAACCCCCTTTGACCTTGTATTTGATTGGGGATTGATTCTAGTGGTTATAGGAAGTTAACATTGAGTCTTAAAGACCCGAAATAGGTGTTTAAGCTTGGTTTTGTGTCTATACTCTTAAAGAACCTCAATTTTGGTTAACTTAACTAAGTTAATCATATGTTTATGATCATAGGATTCCTATTTGAGTGATATAGCTTTGATTGGGGTAAGAAGTGATCCTCATCACTTCTATCAGGTGAGTACACCCTACGGATACCTAACTCTTGTTAAAAGTTTACAAGTCATCATAAATGTGTTTAATATGTTTGGCAAAATGTTTTATGAAACTTAATGAATTAAAGGATGTGGAAATTGTGGATTTATTATATGATGTGTTTTAACAAAGGTTTTCAAAGTAAGACCAATGCTCCACTTAGGAGAAGGTGTAACGTCCCAATTTTTTTTTTAAACCATTCATTCAAGAAGATATCGATAAATACACCATAACGTAGTTGCATGACACATCATTAATTAAAAACAAGCACACAATATTCGTTGAGTTACATCTGTCATCATGGTTTGTCATTAAAACTATTACAGTTAAGAACTAAATTGATAAGTTGCGGAAGCTTGGGTAATGAGCTATCAGTGCCGAGCTGGAGCCCCGCCGTGGTCGTTACCTGAAAAGAGTTAAAACAACAACTGTAAGCCCAAGGCTTAGCGAGTATACTACTTACAAATCAAATAGTTCATATAACTGCTCATAACTCATACCCACTACCGTAGTAGGTGGTCTCATCATACCCGTCAGCTAAGACGGTCTCATCCCACCCGTTGTCGTCACAACGGTCTAACATACCCGACACCAAAGTGTTGGTCTCATACCCGACACCGAAGTGTACGGCCTGCTCATACCCGTTACCGAAGTACACGGTCTAATCATTCCCGTTACCGAAGTAAACGGTCTACTCGTACCCGCTACCGAAGTGAGCGGTCTAATCACGTCTCAGTCATAACTCATAACTATTCAATTATTCACATGCATGCATTCACATCTGGAATCTATTTAGATCATAAGTGAGAATACTCACCTGTCAGCGGTCCTGGTTGCTCGGTTCTTACTGTAAGACTTTACTTGGTTGCTCTTTAATTAACTGTCACCTGATCCACGTTTCATATGGTTAATACCGGGTACTAACCTCTACTTACTTACACAACTCCCCATAAGTCGGATGGGTACACACATAGCTACTGAAAGTCGCATGACTACATACTGAAAGTCGCATGGACTTATTGAAAGTTGCATGGCTACATACTAAAAGTCGCATGGGCTTACTGAAAGTCGCATGAACATGTTAAAAGTCGCATGAAATGTACATACTCTATCTGAAAGTCGCATGACACAATTACACTAGCTGAAAGTCGCATGAATGTATACATGTTCTAACTGAAAGTCACATGGCACAATTACACTAGCTGAAAGTCGCATGGAATGTATACATGTTCTAACTGAAAGTCGCATGGCACAATTACACTAGCTGAAAGTCGCATGGATGTATACATGTTCTAACTGAAAGTCGCATGGCACAATTACACTAGCTGAAAGTCGCATGGAATGTATACATGTTCTAACTGAAAGTCGCATGGACCTATACGAGTGTCCATGTGACTGTCGCATGGTGCATCTCCCTCCCCTGTCAGTTCATTTTTCTAAAAAACCCAGACTCCATAGCCAAGATCAAGCTTTCTCAAAACTCAATCAATTCAACTCATTCTTGTCACAAAACATTTCTCCACTTATTTAAAACTTTCCTTCTAACACAAATCTGTATTTTATCAACTTATAAAGTGTTCTTGGTTAAATATTTCTCCTGGGTTTTTCTCAAACATTCTAAAACCCAAACCCAGATTCTAAGCATCCAATCATCCTCTTTACCTAGTAAGAATTGGTGTCTACCGGATTTCAAAGAATTGAGAAACATTACCTGATGATTTCTTGAAATCTCTTAGCTCCAAAATGAACTTTTGGCTTCCTTCTTCCTCTGCTTCTTCGAGAATGGCACTCAACACACATACCCACTTTGAATGAATGGAACAGTGACTTGATAGTTTGTGTATGAGGCTGTGTCCTAAGCTCCTATTTATACCCTCATGCAAAACTTCTTGTGGGCCTAAGCCCACCTCAAAATCTCAAGTCAAAATCCCACTAAAACTTTCATTGGTTTAATGTATATATATATATATATATTTATATATATAAGCCCAATTAACTTAATAAATTTCTCATTCCACAAAGTAAGGCTACAATCACTATAATATTCCAATAAAATACTTTCATACATTATTAAAATTGCGGGTATCACATTTTGTCTTTTTAATAGGGAAGATTATGAGTATCGTTCTTTAAAACTAAAATTAAATGAAATGAAAAGTCATTATTTAAGAATAATCACACACCTCTACTTCTTTATTTTAGGTCGTTAAATCCCCATTATATATACACCCTTATATGTGTTGCATATAAGGGCGTTTTTGTCTTCTCATATCAATAAAGAGCCAAATATGAAATTTGCTCAATCAAACTATCTTCAAGCAAAGTTCAACACAAATGTCGATGCTTTTCTCTCTTACCCTCTCTATGTAAAAACCATGCCGCAACATGGAGTTCATCGTTGGCAATTTTCAACTCAGAGATATACTGAAACATTTTGCATACAGAATCCAGACAAGAGTTCGTGTGATAATTACCTTAAAGTTAATATACTATCCCTGTTATCGAGTCGAGCTCAAAAGTATTAGTTAACTGATCGAGCTTGAGCTTAAAAATAAAGGTTCAATTGAGATTAAGTCGACTTCGAACTTCAAGTTCTATAAAATGCTCAAACTAAAGCTTGACACTATGCCAAGTCAACTCGATTACAACCATACTTCTAGACATGCAATTCATCATTAAAAAAAAAATTCTCCAGGAAAGTTGCATCCATATAATATAGCCTAAAATATATGACATTTATAAGGGATGAAAAAAAAGAGTTTCTTTTAAACCAAACATTATTAAAAACTATCTCAGAAGAAATACACTGTATAATATGGATATAATTGAAGGAAGAAGATTCTTTTCTTTTCTTTGACAAACACACACTCACTTAAATACACTTATGTTCACAACAGGATTTGAAGCCTCAACCTCTAAGAATGACTGAAGTAGTGACACCTTAATCATATCTTGGTACTGCAAAGCCAAATGCCCTTTGGTGAGATTCTTTTCTTTTTTGGTTGAGCATTTGCACGAATAAGTTCACTCCCACCATTTGTCATTTATATTACTGAAATAAAATTTAGATTAATTAAAAGAATACTTTAATATTAAAAGGTATTGTACAAAGTATTTGAAATATAGTAAGGAAATAACGTTCGGGAAATATATTTGCAAACGGAATTGTTGATTCACGAGTCATTGATGATTGATGGTTCTAAAACAGCAAAGCCCACATTATATACAATAGTGTACTAGAATTATTATAAAAATGTTTTGGCCTAGCAGTATTAAGGAACGATTATGATGTCTCTTTCTCTGTTGGGTTGAGTGCTCAAGTCTCATCATAGACATAAGTATAGGTTAGGTGAGTCTGCGTGTTTGCGGTTCCAAAAAAGAGAATTAACACCGGAAAAATATATAAAAGATCACTGGGCTATAGGGGCTCCCTGTTATACCATACCTTTAGCCAATTTAGCTCTTAAAACAGGATCATTCAAGTCGACTTGATAATTTTTCATCATATGGCTCAAGTAAGAATAAAAAGAACCAAATAAATTCATATATAAAATATATGTTATCTAGACACCCGTGTATATGATATATAGATGCTTTTTTGTAAGTAAAATAAATTTTTTACTGGATTTTTTTCTAGAGTTGAAACTTTGAGTAATTACTCAAGGGGGGAGGGAGTGCCTGAGAAAAACCAATGTGAGGCATGATAAAAATGAATGAGAGTGGTGTGAGTGCATACCAAAGTATATATGAGTGAGTTGTTAATGCGTGAGGGCCAATGTCACTTTGTTCACGTTGGTTAAACATCATTCCCTATCTTTTTGTTTTATGTTTGTGTGATGGGTTACAAGTCCAGTATGATAGGCGTGTGATTACCGGTATGATAAAGATAAAAGCTGACGTAACTTGATATGAACGGTGTGAACAAGTGAAGGACTCCCTCCCCTCTGCAAGAAA
Source organism: Drosophyllum lusitanicum (assembly GCA_032274825.1). Taxonomy (NCBI): domain Eukaryota; kingdom Viridiplantae; phylum Streptophyta; class Magnoliopsida; order Caryophyllales; family Drosophyllaceae; genus Drosophyllum; species Drosophyllum lusitanicum. The sequence goes on along the minus strand of JAUEJL010106064.1, from coordinate 213 downwards.
ACATTGAAACCTTAAAAATATATCTTACCCCTGCAACATTATATATATATATATATATATATATGATCAAATGATAACACTTTTTAAGCAAAAAAGAAAAAAGGAAAAAAAACACCATTTTAAATCAAGCAAAAAAAAGAACAAGCCCAAAATAATCTCTGAAACTTTTGAAGTTTGTAAAAGTGACCATAAAATCTTGAACATATCTGAAAT
>JAUEJL010106053.1:0-12882 GCA_032274825.1 Drosophyllum lusitanicum | reverse complement strand
TTCATAATTTAACACATTTTTGTTTGCTGGATATATTAGTTTAAAAAAAGTGGGTGTAACATAAAAATGTCTAAATTGTCCTTAATTAACTAAGGATAAGTTTGATTAGTTTAAGATTATCCATTAACAATTCTTTAATCTGGAATCTCCCTCTTTGTTATCAATGACTTTAATAGGTTCTCACAGTTCTCGTTTGAACCGTCTCTTACACATTTTATATATATATATATATATATATATATATATATATATATATATTTCTTAATCCACTAATTCAAGTAAAATAATATCAAATTAGATCAAATTCATAACTCCTTAGTAGTTAAATTCAAGATTATATCCAAGACCCTACAATTACATGTATTTGTATACATAATCGACAAGTTTAAGAATCATGAAATCATAAGTCTAATCACCACAACCACAAAATTTGCCCTTCACACATTTTTATTTATTTAAATATGCAATTATAGATTATGTATAGATCCAAATAACAACGACCCAACTTTCCTTTGGATCCCAACCTTAATATATTCCAAATATTGCTTGTGATTTATAAGATACTAGATTAGATACATGTATGATATAAGGGTTAGATTTACAAAATGATAAATATTAAACATTAATAAAAAGATATTAAATAATTATAAAATATGCAAAATAAATGAGAATTTAAGAAAATGGTGACAGACTGCGTTAACACCTAGATCGGCGGTGGAAACATTGACTCAAGATTGAAAGCAACGTGATATCATGATACGTAAAGACATAATTGTATTTCTTGTACAAACCTATTTTTAGAATTAAGGTAATATGATTAAGTTTTTTATTGGTATTAATTAAAAATAATTTAAAATAATTGTAGAATATTTAAAATGATAATTTTTTTTGTTAAATATGATATTTCGAACTGTTATAAAGGCTAAATATTATATTTGATATTTATAAATTAGGGTTGACAAATATAACATTTTAAGTTTTAAGAATGGAGAATATAAAACCCATCTAATAATTTTGAATCAAATTTAACCAATAAAAGTCAAAATTGAAATTATAATTTTGATTAAATAGATAAACAAAATTGAGTAATTAATTTTATTTTATTAAATAAAGGGCTATGCTCGTACAATAAATTTGATTCATGTTAGTATTTTATTTATATTAGAATTTATCTAATAATAACCAATTCTTCAATCAAATGACTTTGCAATAAAATAAGAAGAGATGATTTTCACGTAAAAAGAATTGATCATTCATAATTATTATAATATTTTTACATTATAAATTTGTGATATAATTTTTTCATCCACATATTTAGATTTTGCATATTTAGGCGTAGAGGATAAGATATGTTTCTAGTAGCACATATCTTAGATGTTTTTAAACACTTTAAATAAGAGGTATCTTAGTTATTTTATTATTACTCAATTAAAATATTTGTAAGTATGAAATCACATATCATAAATATATTATTATTATTCAAACACACATTTTATTATATATAATAAAACTTTGTTGGGTTAATATCATCGCATGTTATGATCAAATATGACCGATCATGTTATCTTACAAATATAAGAGTAGGTCCCATATTTAAAAATATGTCACTTTTGTAGGTCCCATTTTCATATTTATGATAGAACATAATAGATCATATTTAACTATAACGTGAGAAAATTATGTACCTGGTAACTAATTTATTTTAGAAAGTCTACAAAAGGATAAAAAAAAGTTCCAAGAACTTTTGTTAGAAAAGGGGTTGCTGTTGTTATAGATAGCCTAACTTCACACGCAATTCCCCAATCCTCACCATATTTACACACTCATCTGAGCTTTCTCCCCACAAAATTCACTTCGCTCTGATAATCTGAGGTAAGATGATTCCTATACCCGTCTCCAATTTGTTCTAGATTTATGTTTTCAGTTCGTAACACTTGTGATCCCTTCAATTTCAAGTTTTAATGCTCTCTATACTAACTTAATAAATGTTCCCTTCAGTCTTCGATCTGCTTCATAACTGCTTAATAATTCATAAGGAGATCTTGTTCTTTTTTAGTCAAATCTGTCGTTGAACTTATGTTAGCTGCTGATTCGTTAATAGATTTTAGCCGATTCCACGAATTTGAAGTCGAGTTTTTCGATTATCGAAGAATTAAAGTTGCAGGATTGGTTTTTGTTAGGAATATAAACACAGACAGTAAGCTATATCTTTTTTTCCTTTTTTATTTGCTGGTGACATGAAGTTAAGTTTAGCACGGAAATTCGAATTATGGGTTTGGAATTATATCTCTGTTTGTTCAAGTTTAGGGCTAAACACACTAAAACTTCAATAAAGTTGTTTAACAATACAAATATAGCAGTTCATACTTACTGGGTTCAATATCTAAACCATCAATCTAATGAGTAATGAAGTTTGGTACTATATGAGTTTTAATGTTAATTGAACCCAGCCTTTGTAGATTTCCTTTCTTAATGCGAGAAAGTCGTTAGTTTTTAGCCTTTTGGATGTTAATATATGATAAGATTTTGTAAGTAGCTGAGTTGGTGGATATTTCGAGCTTAACATGTAATTTGTGTTATCGAAGAATTAATTTACTACGTTATCTTGTATCTTTCATGCTTTTGTAACATATAAAATATTGTTCACTTCAGAAACTTGTTGATATGGAAATCATATCCAGTCATTCCGCACCATGTTGTCGGCTTGTAACTTCAAGACATCTGTTTCCTGATAGATCCTTAGGCTCACTCCCATCAAAGTTATCAAGAAGAAGAAAAGATAGACTTGTTTGTGGTTTAGTTAAAACAGAAGTATGGTCTTTGTATAATACTAGCAGAACTCGTGAATCTACTCCGATATGTGCTCTTAAAGGTGCTGAAGGTGTTATTGATGAAAGCCTAGAAAACGTCACAAAAAGAAGGGAATCAATACCTAAAGTTTTAGTTCCACGATTGCCTGATGATTCAAAAGGCGATCTTAGTGCTCCTGTTACCAGTGGTCAATGGGAGTGGAAGCCTAAATTCAATGTTCATTATGAAAGATCAGGGACAAGAAAAACCGGGTCACCCCAGGTTCTTTTTCTTCCTGGGTTTGGTGTTGGATCCTTTCATTATGAAAAACAATTAAAAGATCTTGGTCAAGATTTTGGAGTTTGGGCAATGGATTTTCTTGGTCAGGGTATGTCACTACCATATGAAGATCCTACTGTTAGTGAATCAAAACTTAATGATCCTTTGTGGGGATTCGGAGATGAAACTGAACCTTGGGCAGATGATCTTGTTTATTCGATTGATTTATGGCAGGAACAAGTAGCCTATTTCATACAAGAGGTATAAAAATTGTTACGTTTATTTGCATTAACTAGTGGAATTTTGATATAGTCTAATTGCATAAAATATGTCACAGGTTATCAAGGAGCCAGTTTACATTGTGGGGAATTCTCTTGGGGGATATGTTGCGCTTTATTTTGCAGCACTTAACCCTCATTTAGTGAAGGGTGTTACATTACTCAATGCCACACCATTTTGGGGTTTCTTCCCAAACCCAGTAAGAAACCCGAGGCTGTCACAGATATTCCCATCAGTTGGGACATTTCCTCTACCTCCACGTGTCAGAAAAATTGTAGACATCGTGTAAGTTATAATGCTTTATGATCAATATTTAGGTCCTAAACCTTACTAAACTTCTTTTTATTATTTATATATGTATATAGTTGGCAGAAAATAAGGGATCCCAGAAGCATTGGGGAGATACTGAAGCAAGTTTATGCAGATCATTCGACAAATGTAGATAAAGTCTTTTCTCGTATACTTGAAATAACAGAACATCCAGCAGCTCGTGCATCATTTGCATCAATTATGTTGGCTCCTCAAGGAGAACTATCTTTTGGGGAGGCTTTATCTAGGTTTTTATTTATTTATTTTCTTTAGGCATTTCTTTATAGCAGAAACTACTCCCCTTATTGTGCTTGAATTTAAGGCCACTGAATTTTATTTAATATTTATGTAATTGTAGATGTAAAACTCATGACGTACCCATATGCCTCATGTATGGAAAAGAAGACCCTTGGGTGAGACCTGTTTGGGGTCTACAAGTGAAGAGACAGTTGCCTGAAGCTCCTTATTATCAGATAAGCCCTGCAGGTCACTGTCCACATGATGAAGTTCCTGAGGTAATGTAAAATGAGCCTAACATATTTGACACTTTTATCTTTTATTTTTATCTACAAGAGCAGTTTCCAGGGAATTTAGCTTTCACTGCGTCATGCATATCATTTATTTATTAAAAATTAGTATTTTTGGCACATGGTACACGTTGTTGGAAGTTATATCAATGCGTCAACACTAGCCCACATGAAAAATGTTTTTGAGAACCTGGCCGGCTGGCCCCAAAAGAGTCTATGAGAGTATGAAACCAGGAGCCGAAAACTAATCATATCAGTGACCTTGAAATATATGATGATTGCCCCTTTCTGACTAGAAATAGTCTCTGTGCAAAATACAATTAGGAAGTTTATGTATACGACTTCCCTCCATCATAATCTTAATACGAGGAGTCTTGGTGCACTTCACAACTCAGATCGGTTCGAGTCAAAACAAATCATTTCAACAAACGGGTCAAATGGGTTAAGTTAAAACCGGGTATCCTTTTGCATTTAGTTTATGGACTTTATGCAACTTTATATGCGACTGTTACCAACTATAATCTTGTGGAAAATTCAAGGTTCAAAATAAGAAAATAGGTTCATTATAAAACCTGATGATTATACATAATCTTCCTAATTGTGGTGCCCCTGGTGATGGTGTGTTGGTGTGTTGGTGGTGGTGGTAAGAGGTGGATAAACAGAACTGGTGGTGGTGATAATAAAAATGGGTTTATTTGTCACCCGCCCATTGAACCACATATACCCCCTGACACACTGAAAATCTGAAATAAAAAATATTCTTGTCCATTTGAACCAGTTCATGGGATAAACACGGATCTAAACTAACCCAAAAGGCTCAGAAAGTGACCTAAATAAACCTGCTTTAAGAGATTCTGCCAAATATTGATAGGCTTATGCACAAGGGTTTCAATGTGGCCTTTATGACATAGGTTAGATAATGTATAAGATAAATAAATATGAAATTGTTAGATTAGCCTAAAACTAGGATATATATGTTTTACTTGATTGCCTTTATCTTGTGTAACCTCTATATATCTGAGTGAAATAATGTAAAAATATTTTGCCCTGCAAATACCATTCTTAGGGTATGCGAGTAAAACCCAGGTATTGTTGGTGTTCAACTAAACGGGTAAACGGAGAGGTTTTCCCTGTTCAGGTTACCCGGGGAGGGCGAGTCTTTGACTCAGATGACGCGGCCTAACCGGGGTATCCCCGTGACCGTTTCCTTACCCTTCCATGGCCACCCCCAAGATGTTTACCTAGTGAGGTTTGTACCCGTGACCTCTTTGAGGACGGGACGCCTTACCACTAGGCCACCTTGGTGGTGGTTGTATTTTTGGTGTTCGACTCAAATACCTAAATGGGGTTATACTAATTTGGTAATTATCCAAATTAAAAAAAAAATTATGCCTAATCTATATTATAGGAGTTGATTAGGAAACATGTTAACTTGGGGATATGTTAACTTAGGAAACAAGTTGATGTTTCTCTATAAATTTTAAGAGATTAAGAATGATAACAATTGATAAAGATGCCCAAAGAACAATTAAGAACACAAGGATTTACATGGTTAACACGATCAGAGTAATCTTGCTACGTCCATGGCGAACTAGAGAGATACAATGATATATTAAATTCTAGGCTACATGACAAAATTGAATTGGGGTTACAATGATGAATAAAGAGATCTATTTATAGACAAACGGTTTCCCTAATATTAAATTCTAGGCTAGGGCCTACGAGTCTAACATGTCATAACTCTTTATGTTGTGAGTAGTGGAGAATTAATCATCAGTGCCCACTCACCATGCTCAGCACTAGGCGTCAGCTGTGCTGAATTTTCTTCAGCGATGCTGATGCTGAGCTTTAGCAGCTGACTAATAAAATGACTCCCAAAATGTTCTTCTGGGGAGACTCCGCGCGCTCTTACAGGAGCGGGAACCCATTTGCTAAGTCTCCATAGCGGCAATAAGTTCAATAGGGCAGATCAGTCTCCACAACTCAACGTAAATATGATTCATTGTCTAGAGATTTTCTACAGGAGGTGGAGAGTAAAAAAGTGTACCTACGCGAGTTGAATTTTGATTTTTGAGTCTCCTTCCGTCCATTGTGCAAGTCTTGGGATATTCAATAATGTCGAGGGCACCTCCATTATTGTAATCTAACCCATTGTGTGTGGGTGTGTGTGTGTGTGTGTGTGAGACAGAGAGAGAGAGAGAGAGAGTCATTCTTGGAATCCCTATTATATATATGAGTTCGAATGTGGACTGTGGAGTAAGCTTTTTAAAAGTTCTGGACAAAGCATGTTGTTCTGTTTTCTTTGATTTTTTCCTTTACGAGTTTTTCGGCTATAGTTGTGTTGATTTTGTCTCTCATCCGTTTCTTTTTTCACTATGCAATCAAATTAAAAGGATTTTAGTTTATAAGAACCTCTGCACTTATGTGGTGTTTCTTTTAATTCCTCTCCATAGCCTCTTTATTTATTGACTAATCGCCATTAACAAACAGTCACCTACACACGATATCTCTGCCACATGTCTTCTCTACCTTTTGCTTAAGGCCCTATCTGCGGGCATATTTTAACAAAAGAACCAAACACGTCTTCATGAAAGGACTACTATCTTCACTGATTTTCGTTCTAGTCTGGTGTCCTTCGCCTCCAGCTTCAACCACTAATGTATCATAAAGTTAACATATAAAATAGAGAAATATAAGGGTGACCCACCCTTTAGGGGCCTTCATCGTGGACAACATGGAGGAGGTAAATCACGTAACCTGAAATTAAAGGGGGTTTGATCCTGGATCTCTACTATAAATACCATGTCTCTAATCGCTAGACTACCACGACAGAGACGACAAATATGAAATTGTTAGATTATCATAAAATTAGGATGGGTTTGTTGTACTTTCCTTGTATTTATCTTGTGTACCCTCTATATATCTGGTGAAATTGTACATATTATATGGGAAAAATACCATTCTTCACTCTAGAGGTGGCAATTCTATCCAATTACTCGACTAATTTGCGTTTTTTTGGTCCTAATCTCAAATGGGTTTTAACTTTTAACCTTCCTGGCTTTCTTCTTCTTCTTTATTATGTATTTATTCTTTAAAATTAATATTTTTATTAAGCATTGTAATCTCCTTATATGGTGCAGGTTGTGAATTATCTACTACGTGGGTGGATAAAAAACTTGGAGTCACAAGGCTTTGTGGCCTTGCCTTTGCTTGATGATGAAAGTGGTCAGTTTGATGTTGCCAAGGACTTGGAATTCGTGAGAGACGGGACAAAAAGATCGGTGAGGGTACAGTTTTACGGATCAAAATCATCGATCTGGAACAGGTTGACTTCTTTTTTCAGCACCCAATTACAAGATGTTTCCATTAAGTTCAGGTGATGGAGCTTGTTGACCACATATGCATATAATGTTCAATACTCAAAAGTGTAGCTACTTTATTATAGATGTACATAAATGAAATCAGATATTTGTAGCTTCATTAGGAGTTATGGTTGGACAACCTTCAACAAGATTCTTATGCAAAAAAAAAAAAAAAAAAAAAAAACACACACCACGTGTGAGGGGCCGTGTTGAGTAACGTCCAAATCGAACGAAAAATAACTCTATAATATAATTAATAAGGAAGTCACTATGAGCCGGACGTTATAGGAGACTAATGGATTTCAATTGATTTCTGTATCGTTTCCTTTTCCGATGCGTCGTTCCCTTCTATATTTTTCTCTGTAATGTGTAGTTCCCTATTTCCCTTACAGATTGGGCCTCTCACTGGGCTTATCCTATTTATTTATTCGACTTAGTGACTTACTACATAGTACATACACGCACATACATACATACATACATATATATAGAGAGAGACACACACATGCTTTAGAATACTATTGGGCCCTTTAAAATTTTGCACCTTGGACGTTCGTCCTGGTGGCCCAGATCTAGGGCCGAAACTACTTAAGATCCTTATTAAACATATTACAAACTCATTTATTTTTTTATATTTTTTACATGTTAATATAACCATAACATATTTTTTTAGTATAATAGATAATAATTTTGGGATGTAGAAAATATAATACAAATGTTGGATGTGAAATACAGGAGGAATTTATGTTTTCTAATTGATCACATGACTCGTAATGTATATTACAAAGATCGTATAAAATTTCCTATCGATGATTTTTGAGGCTAATTATATAGCGTATGACGCTACAAGAAAAACAATAACAAATTAAAGAATTGAAAACAAAAGCGACAATCTAGTCCAATTACAAAAACCCAGATTATATAAAGTGATCTATGTTTGTGGTCCTCTTGTGCTTGACTTCTTAGGGGATATTATTTGCTGCTTAATGAAACCATATAGTGTTTAATGCTGACGTTCAACATTCAACGTATTTGATTACTATATCTGAATGAAGACTGTGCTGAATAAAACAGAAAAATGTTGTTGAATCATTCTACCTTAAAGTACATTCTAAATCATTAAGCATCAAGTATTTTACCCAAATACTCATTCTTTCACATGTTGTCTTGTTAAACAATCATATATCTTATAATATAATATATCACTATTAAGGTTAAAACGATAATTTGCATTATTTAGATTGTTCATTCGGAATTTTTATCAAACAGCATGTCACATTCAGAGATACATTTATTCAGAGCTTTTGAATTATTTGGACCACAGAATCATTCAATTTTTAATCAATCTTTTTTAACAAACAATACCTTAGTCTTTTTTAGCGTTATAAATTTCCATTCATACTACTAAAGACATGCATCAAATTCTTTTTTCTTTTTTTTTCTTTGAAAAGCAAGACATCAAATTCTTGACTAAGATACAATCGCCAAAAAAAGTTGCAACACATTTTCTTAAAGGCTGGTGATGAAAGAATTAATATTTCAATAATTAATTTCTACATGAACATAAGGCCAACAGTTATGGGTTTTCTTTTTCTTACCCAATGTCACATTAGCACCACATCATTATCTCTTTCATTTCTTCTCCCTACCCAAATTAAGTGTTATATCTTCCCTTTTCTTACCCAAACTTTCCCCAATTTTTTTTGTTTTTATATTAATATAGTTCATTAATTAATTACGTTAGAGAGGGGGTGGGGGGTGGCATCGGCTTCTCTATCGAGTGAATACACCCGAAATGGCTACCCGATATTCAACCCAAAATAGGCGTAATGGTGTTCCCCTCCCTTACCCGATGCAATCGAGTGACCCATAACGCACGGTCTAATAACTATTAGTATGCCATTACTCGATGTATGATAAGAATAACATAAATATTATTTTTAGTTTTTAAAATGGTAACCTTGTTTCATGTATGAAAAGTTGAAAACTAATTAAAAGATAATTATGTCAATTATAGAAAGTTAATTATGATTACACATGTTATAATTGCCATTTAAAAAAATTAAAATTACCTTTTTTATTCTTAAGAACTGTGGTTAGCATTCTCCTTTAATTATATCATTTAATGTTCTTTCATATATAAATACGAAGGAGATTCTACAATATCCTGGATCATCTCTATTATTTAGACTCTTATAATGGTCGATCTTTTTGTTGTATTAAAATGAAGTTCTTTGGTGTTTTCGTTGTTGTCGTCGTGTTGATGTTAACATCTCTAATAGTTGAAGTATATCCACAAGAATCACAAGAAACTCGCTGCAGCTTTTCCTATATTTCACATTGTATCTCGGCATTCGAACCCAATCCTGAACCACCAAACTCATTATGTTGTCATGAATTGAAACAAAGGTTTACTTTTTCAAAATATATTAAATTATATCCAAATGTTAATGTGTGTATTCAACTTTCAAAAATGTTATTGTGTGTATTGAACTTTTAATCTGTTGTAATTGTACGTATTTTGATTACATAAAAAGCAAAAAAAAGTATAAGTTTAGTACATACAATATGTTATTGTGTTAATTGAACTTTTAATCTGTTGTAACTATACGTATTTTGATTATATAAAAAGCAAAAAAAGTATAAGTTTAGTACATACAATAGGAAGTTTAATATACACAATAATACAGTTTTTGAAAGTTTGATACACACAATAACATTTTTGGAAGGTGGATACACACATTAACATTTGAGGTATTGTTTAATACATTTTGGAGAAGTAAACCCTTGAAACAACATAGAAATTGTTTTTGTTACTACCAACGTGTGTATTTTTACTTCGGTTATATTCCTCGTGCTTGTAATATAGAGTTCAAAGACATTTGTGAACTTAATGTCTAAGTATTTTGTTTAGGGAAGACTTGTAAAATGGCTTTGATGCATAATAAAACCTTGTTCATTTAAATTCACGCTCTAGTTCTAGATAATATATCTATCTAGCTAGTTCGGATTAAAAAAAGATGTTAATTATTCATACTTTTTAATCAATATTAATAAACTTAAAAATATGAAAAATTATAATCAAATGTTGAAAAATTGAGTGTTACTAATTTATATCTAATCACTATATTTTAAAGTGTAAAAATTATAGTAAACAAACACATTTATTAGTGTTGATAAATTATCCAAATTTTCACTCTTTAGGCACGGGAAATTTGAAAATAATTTTAGAATAACAAATATCCACAAATTTAAGTGTGAACTTCTCCAATTATCTAGTTATTATTAAATTTACACATATAAAAGCATGAACTTTTAAAATCAAATATACACATTTATAAATGTAGAGTTTTTTTTTCCTTTTTTTAACAATCTATATATTTAAATTACTTTTCACAATTATAAGCGTGACAATGTTTAAAATTCTTACACGTTTTTTATGAAACGTGGATAAATATCATATTTATTAGGGTTTATTTCTGAAAGTGTATCGAAGTTATCACATTTTGCTATTATATATACCCAACTTTAAAAAATAGCATTTAATATACTGAACTTTCACAACCTACCATTTAATATATCAAACCTGCAATAGTAGGTCACATGATGACGTGACATCGGTGTTGCTTATGTGGCGATAACATGGCAATAACTTTGTCCGCTGATGTGGTTTTACTTGTAAAAAAATTAATTCAAATTTAAATTAATATGACTTTTAGTCATTAATTTATTATTATTATTATAAATGAATGAATTCTTCCATGGATGCATATGAAAAATCCATCTTCAATCGATGGGTTTATACTAGTTCGATCTTCAATCGATGGGTTTATACTAGTTCAATCTTCAGTATTCAATCAATGGCTCTTCTTTAATCGATGGTTCATCTCTAGTTCGATCTTCAATCGATGGCTCTTCTTCCTCGATTTGATTTTTCTTGTGTTTGTGGGTTTCAATCTTCATGATGGTTCACATATCTGCTTGAGTGTTTATCTTCACGATTCCGATAAGGTATGTCCGATAACGTTTAAAGACTTTCATCCCTTATTGAGATTTTGGGGTGGATTCTTTATGCTATCCTTGTTCTTGGTTTAGATCCGAGTTCTTGTTCTTGTTATTGGTTCATATATGAGTTTTTGGTTTGATTTGGTTCATCCTCAAGTAAACCATCGTATTTGAGTTTGATTTTAGGGTTTTTGTTTTCAGTTTTGAGTACGATTTGGTTCACAGATTTTAGGGTTTTCGTTTTCGGTTTCAATTCTTAGTGCAACATCTGTGATTATAGGTTTTGATTCAAAGGACAACATCCGTGATTTTAGGGTTTTCGGTTTTGATTCTTAGGGCAACATCTGTGATTTAGGTTTCATTTTGGGTTTCGATTCCAAATCTATACATGTTAATGGGCTTTAAGAGTTTGATTATAGATTTTGTTTTGGTTTTGTTTCCAGATCTATTCAAGATCTGTTGATGCTTCACGGCTTTATGTGTCATCTTCATGTGTGTTTTTCATCATCTTCATCTTCATGTTAAATTTGCTTGTAATTAAATAAAAATATTAAAATAATAAGGACTAAATGTGGCATTTTAGTGACATTAAAATAAATAAAAAATGACAGAACTATTGCTTACCACAAAATATATATATATCTGCATACTGATGTGAGGATGAAATCTTTGAGACCATTTCCCTAACAAGCAGATTAGGGTAGGACCGAGAATTAGGTTGATACAAGTAAGGTTTAGATAATTTACCACACTTATGGTTGATCTTTGTTTAATAATTTATAATCCAAGGATACAACAAATTAGGGGGAAAATAACAACCAAGTAACGGAGATGATATATATCTGAGATATATTCTTAATACTTTATAATTAAGTCTTTCAATTTTTTTTAAAAAGACGGTGTTACTAAATTAGAATGTACTCGCATAATAATGTAGAAATAGTTATATATTCAATTCATTATTAGTGAATTAGCTTGATATGTTCATAATCCTACTCGCACGGGTCGACTCACGATCACTAATATTAACACTACAATAATTTACCTTTCAGTTGGAAGATCATCAAAATTTTGCTTGTTAGATAATGAATTGATCTAGGCAAATGTAGAAATCTCCTAAGTCTTGGTAATGTACTGATGTTGTGCAGTTATATATACGAAATATGATGTGAAATAAAACGGAAATACTAGACTAAACTACACAAAAGGCAGTGAACCCATCGTATAGTAGTAAAGTGTTTGTAAGGCTGAGTGTCAAACCTCAAGGAAGCAAGATGAAATCTCAATACTAAGTTTTCGTCATTAATTAATCTATGATCAAATGTTTATAA
>JAUEJL010106042.1:0-12882 GCA_032274825.1 Drosophyllum lusitanicum | reverse complement strand
TCACAAGTTACTAAACATAATTTATAAACAACCTATAATTAATTACATTAATATATAATTTTTATAAAACTCCTTCACAATTTTCATCAAGCCCTCTCCCAATTGATTTAAAATTGATTCTAAAATTGTTTTGTAAAATTAGAGAATTGTGAAATTAGATGTTTTGATTAGTTGATAGAGATTGATTTAATAGGTATAAATGGAAAGAAGATAAGCCTTTTATATATAGTTATAGATGGATAATAATTATATATAACAATTACATGTTAGATAAACAATTTTATTGTGGAAAGAGAACCTAAAATATTGTTGTTATTACTCATTAGATAAACAAGTTTTAAAATTTCAAATTTACTTATCACATGCCTAAATCAATAATACATTTAAAAGTAATATTTTTAATGAGTATGCTAAAATAACATATATATAAAAGGATAAGACTATACATAACATTCATAATTTAAAAAATCAAATATTGTTATGCTAGGCTTTTACAGTCGCAGCCCATGATCGACTGCAAACTAGACTCGTTAGGCCCAACAACTCAACTTTTTGTCCATTCTCTCTAATTTATACACACACAAGCGATCATTTAAATACATATTTTAAGTGAGATTCATGAGTGGTTAAGATCAAAGATCAAAAGTTCAAGTTATTCAAAAACAACTTCAAGACAAGAGGAGACTAAGAGAAAGAGAGCTTCAATTTTAAATCTATTGCTCCTCATTTTTATTGGTGAGAGAATAGTTATTATACACACCTTTGTTAGTGTTATGGATGGTCCATGTGATTTAAGTTTTGTAACATTTTGGTTCTTTAACCATTAAAGATAACATAGGATTTATTTTTTTTAAATAACTATTTACCCTTTTCTCATATGATACTTTCAATCCTTATACTTTCAAGTTTGTTTCATAAATGATCCTTTGGGTAAATTTTTAGTTTTTAACTTTTAAATAATTAACTTTATTTTTAGTAATTTTAACTCATAAATTATTATTCTATTAAATAAGTTAGTTAATTGATAGTATTATATTTTATGATTTACTTTTTTCTAAATTTATATAAGTATTTAAAATTCTTGAATTCTTATTTTTATTATAAATGTATATTTGATTGTTTTATCTTTTTTAGTTGTTATTAATATTATTGTTAATAATATCATTATTTTTTAACATCCTATAACCTATTTCTTTAATATTAGTAAAACTAAAAGATACTCAGGCAAAGTATGCTGGGTCATATAAATATTTATAAAAGTTATCTTAGATATAAATTTATTTCATTTGATTTCTAATACATCATCATCTCTGCTGTCACCCACACCAACACCGGCCACCACCCGCCACCGCCACTACCACCACCAACTACTTTGAGGCTACGTCATCACTTATTTAATGTTGTGAATTAATTGTGACGTAATAAGATTTTATTTGCTATTTTGAAAAAAAATCTAGAACTCTCAATACCGTTTAGAATACATGTTTAACAACCCGAGAACACAAACATGTAAGCCGTATAGTTTTGCTGAGACCTTCATTCTAGACTAGACTTCTAAAAAATGTCAACAAATTATTACTAAAATGGATTATCTTCTTCATATTTTAATTAACATACTTTCACTAATAGAAACAGTAAGTTTTTGTAGGGATCAAAATTAGAAAGATCGAGAATTTATATTGTGTTCTTCACAATCAAAACGTATTCATAATAATTGAGTATTTTGAGTGGTTTTTAAAAAATTGCGTTACGTAGTTATTTTTAAAATTTTGTATTCGTTTGTCTATTTGAAAGAATAAATTGAAAAGCAAATTTCTCTTAAAGAATACTACCTAATTATTTGTTTCATAGTTAACTTTTATTATGGTAGCAGACGAAGGTGGGTCGTGGCATTGAACAGTGAGTGATGCTTGTGGACTGATGGTGGTGAGTGGTGGCAGGTGATGGGTTGTGAAGATTTCGAGGTGGTTGTTAAATAAAATATTAGTTATATAATATTAAAATTCACTTTGACGAAATGGAAATCAAAATCCGATGGCAATTTGCTATAAGAGGTAATATCGCATAGAGTATAACGTTTGAACAAATATATTGTATTATTAGAGAGAGAAATAAAGATGGTTACATGTAATGATAACGTAAACAAAGTTAGGTGAATATTGATGCAATTTGTCCATTTAAAAATGACTAAATTATAATTCGGGCAAGTATGACATCTTTAAAGGTTATTAAAAGTATAAATAATATTTTTAAAATTAGGTTGAATATTTATGATATTTTGAACTTAAATAAGGATGTATACAAAATTCACTATCGATGTTTATACACAATCTTAATAACTAAACCTCTTGTAATAAAAAAAGAACTTAAATAAATCAAGCCTAATAATTTTTATACAATAATAACAATAAATAATAATTGAAAAATAAACCTATTAAAGATACATTTAAAATAAAAATAAGAATTAAAGAATTTTAAATAGTTATTAAGTTTAAATAAAAGCAAATCACAAAATATAACATTATCAGTTAACTAATTGTAACACCCAAGGTTCGAAACTCCTTAAATAAATAAAAATAAATATTATGTGTTCTATGTGTATTACAAGTTGCTATATGGGATTATGTGTGTTTATAAAACTAGAGGGGCTAGAACCGTCAAAATAAAAGTAAATTAGTAGAGGGACCATTTGTGCCTTTAACCCATACTTGTGGATATATATGAAATGAGTTTGTGAACTCATTTCACACAGACATTCACGCATACATACATATGTTCATATTGTTTTAGCTGTCATCTTCTTTGTTGCTTCTTTGATCAAGAAAAGTAGTGTTCTAAGTTCATACAATCATCTTCTTCATCTAAGGATTTTTAAGGTATGTTTTGTTGGATTGTTTTAAGTGTTCTTTGGGTCAAAGGATTGAAACAAGGATTAAAACATGTTAATCTTGAGTTGGTTGATATTATTAGCTGGTAAGGGTGTAGAAAAACACCCCTATATTGTTTTAAAATCGATAGAAGTGAGTTTGAATAAAAAATGACACATAAATAGCAAGCTGACCGGCTTACTGGTTCGGACCAGAGGGAGGCACGGACGTGCCCAATACGGGTACGGGCATGCCTATGGCCCCGTGGCAAACCCTAGTTCATAAGATACCCTCATGCCGTTTGGGTAAGGGCACGGGCATACCAAGGCAAGGTACGGGCATGCCTCCAAGTCGCCACAAGTCGTACGTGCATGTCGCACCTACAGTTAGGCACGGGCGTGCCTGTGATAGGGTACGGGCGTGCCCTGCCCTGTTCCAGTTTATAATTTCTCAGCTTAAACGTGTGTTTAATATATTATTGGTATTATACCTGAAGGGACTAATCGTGGGCACATTCACTAAACCTTAATCATTTGTGGATTTATTTATAACATTACAGCTTACAAGGTGAGTTTTCTAGACTATTTATCATATTTACAGTATGTGTGTTATCATATCAGAATATTATACATGTATTATTCATATATGTGTTGTTTAGCATATTGCTATGTACAGTAGGGCTTAGATGTGGTACAGTACTGTGACCTATGTTGCTGTCCTTGGTCTAGAACCAGAGGCTAGCATTGATTGCCTAACATACGTGTGGTATCTTTATATGATCTTATACGTGTGTTTATATGATTTATAGTTTGGCATATTCACTAAGCTCTTGTAGCTTTTCAGATATTGTTTTTAAATTGTTTTGCAGGACGCATCAAAGGCAAGGGCAAAGCTCCTGTTTGACCACTTTTCAGTCAACTCTTTTGAAACAATTAACGCCTTTTGTGTAATATTTGAAACTTTAGCAGTACGTAGGTTGTACTTATATCTGTATCTTTTGGGACAACTCTCAGTTTTTGTTGTAAATGCGCTTCCGTTTATGTTTTTCAAACTATATGTGAATCTTATGAAAGTATTTTATTTAAATACTAGTTTTATAAATTTGGGGCGTTATACTAATTAATTTAATAAAATAATATTAATAAGATTTAAAAGAAGTTAATTATTTAAAAGTAACAAAAACTAAAAATTTACCGAAAGGACCATTTATGAAACAAACTTGAAAGCATAAGGACTAAAAATTTTATATAACAAAAGGGTAAAATAATCATTTTCCGAAGAGTTAATTGCACCAATGGTCCTTTAAGGTATGCCCCAATCACACTCTTAATCCTTTGTTTAAGAATCTTGCAAAGTCAGTTCTTAATTTTCAAAACTTAAACACGGACGGTACTTTGTCCGTTAAACTTTTCAAAATGACAATTATACCCTTAATATTACATGAATGGTTCTTTCATAAAAAAATAAATAAAAATTAATTTATTTTTGGTTTTAACTTTATCTTTTTTATTTTGAGTTAATTACAAAAATGGTCCCTGTGATTGTTATTGATTTTCACTTTTAGTCCTTTAACTTTAAAAATTACGAAAATTGTCAGTGTGGTTGTCACTTTGTTTCACTTGTAGTCCTTTACACTAACTTCAGTTAACTTTGACCGTTAGTCAAAAGGTATTTTCGTCTTTTCTCGATCTATCCTTGTTACCAAACAATCTTTTGCTACTATATATGTTTCCAAACATGTTCAATACATTTTTAATATTCGTTTTTAACCCCCTTAAACCAAACACACCATCCCCTATCTGTAACCTTACATCTCCCATCTCTCTCCATCATTCCGCTCTCCAATCTTCTCTCCAGACGCCACCCTCCTCCGCCTGATGCCACCCACCACCATGAAACTTTGTGCCACCATAAGCTTCTCCGTCACCTTCACTAACAGATCTACCAGATGCGTTCAAGCAACAGATCTGCCGTCATCTTCAACCACCGTCATTACCTACTGAAAACAGATCTACCATATGCCTTCCCTCCCGCCGGATGCGAACCGTCGCCGTCACCTTCATCGATCATGTAACCACTACCACTGTAAAACCTAAAAGACCATTAGATGCGCACCGCCATCTTCAACCATAAAACCTACTCAAAAACAGATCTACAGATCTACCGTCATCTTCAACCACCGTAAAAATGGATGTGCACCGCCGTCGCCGTCGGGCTTCGAAACCGAATCCAACCAACACCATCGGCTTCAAGGTTCGTGTGTTTAGTTTTATAGATTGGGTTTGATTGGTTTTTTAGGGTTCTTCAAAGGTTCGTGTGTTTATTTTATAAAATGGGTTTGATTTGTTTTTTAGGGATCTTCAAGACTATATTCCACACGATTCAAAGCATTGTATGTGGGTTTTAGGGTTCATCACACGATTTAAGGCGGTGTATTCATTTAAGGGTTCATTGTTGGTTTTACACAAAAAGTTAGAATTTAATTCATACAGTATATAGATGTTTATCATATGTATCTGTATATTTTGTTCATGGTCTGTAAATTCTTTTTAAGTTTGTTTAGTTATATACAAATTCAAACTTTATATTTATTTCTATCTCAGATTAGTTGTGTATGTTTTCTTTTAATTAAAGCAAAAACCATACAAGAACATTTCAAAGAACACCTTTAAGATTAGGGTTTTAATAAACTTGATTAAAATGATTTTAGAATATAAAATTGATGTTTATTTAAGTTTTTTTACAGATAAATTAAATCCTAATTTTGTTTGAATAATTTCTTAATTTGATTTAAAGAGTAAAAAAAATCTTAATTATACATTTTAAATTACTAAATAAGATTGGAAATTAAAATAAAAACAAAAGAGTAGAAAGAGATAAGAGGTTGTTTGGAAACAAGAAACAAAATGACAACCACAGTGACTATTTTCGTAATTTTTGAAGTTAAAGAACTAAAAGTGAAAATCAGTGACAACCGCAGGGACAATTTTTGTAATTAATTCTTTTATTTTTTAGTAAAAGTTCATTATTAACAAATAAATATTACATATTAATTTTGAGTTTTTAACATTTGTTTTAATCTTTAATCACAAATTTATGTCCTTAAGTGTTCTTTTGAGTTTCAAATGTTCTTTTATTAAATCTAGCAAAGCATACCATAACACTCAAATATGAAAACCCAATATGTAAAACACATTCTTACTACATACAATTTAATTACATTTACTATTTATTAATTATCATCGATTCATCACCAATTTAGATATGAAACCAAATCTTTTAGATGATTTTAGGCTTTAGATAATTCAATCAACTAACTAAAATATAAACAACCTAGGAACAAAATTTAGTACAAAATTAAGCTGGAAATAAAGAACAACATTAAACTGAAAATTCATGGAACAAGTTAATACAAAACAAAATTGGAAATGAGTTCATGAATTCGAAGAGAAAGTTACCTAAAAGAATATTCAAATCTAGAAATATTTTCACTAGATCTAGAACATAATCAAACGCGAAAGCTTGAACAAGTTAAGATCCCAGAAAAATGTTACCGGCACTACAATAATCGGCTTTACATCATCTATGGAGCATGGCGATGGTGCTTTGGTGGTCATCGGAAAGAGAAGGGGAGGGAGAGAGAGATATATCAGGAAGAAAATTATAAGAAAAAAGGAGACAATACTAGCGGTGGTTGTGACTCCAAGGCGGTGGGTGGTGGTAGTGACTCCAAGAAGGTGGGTGGTGGTTGTGACTCCAAGAAGGCGGCGGGTGGTGTTTGTGACTCCAAGAAGACTACGGGGGGTGGTTGTTACTCCAAAAAGGCGGGTGGTGGTTGTGACTCCAAGAAGGCGGCAGGTGGTGGTTGTGACTCCAAGAAGGCGGCAGGTGCTAGTTGTGACTCCAAGAAGGCGGCAGGTGCTAGTTGTGACTCCAAGAAGGCGGGTGGTGGTTGTGACTCCAAGAAGGCGGCGAGTGCTGGTTGTGACTCTAAGAAGGCGGGTGGTGGTTGTGACTCCAAGAAGGCGGCGGGTGGTGGTTGTGACGCCAAGAAGGCGATGGGTGCTGGTTGTGACTCCAAGAAGGCGGGGTGGTGGTTGTGACTCCAAAAAGGCGGCGGGTGGTGGTTGTCACTCCAAGAAGGTGGCCAAGAAGGTGGCGGGTGGTGGTTGTGACCCCAAGAAGGTGGCGGCGACGGTTGTCACTCCAAGGAGGCGGTGGTAGCTGTCACTACAAGCTAGGAGGCGGTAGTGGTGGGGATTCCGGCAATTTTGCTTCTACGTAGGTGCAGGCAGGCGGTTTCAAGGGGTGTCAGCGGCGGTAGTTTCACTAAGTGTCGTCGGCGATAGGTCATGGAGTGTTCTTCTGAGAGGGAGAGAGGGGGAGAGAGAGAGACTTGTGAGGAATATGAATGGAGAGAGAGAAAGTAAGTATTGTAAGAAGTGTTTGAGTAACAAGTTATAGGGCTAAATGTGAAAAGGGCAAAATAGTTATTTTAAAAAGTTTAACATTTTTTAACAGACAAAGAACCGTCCCCGTTCAAATTTTGAAAATTAAGGACCGACTTTGCAAGATTTTAAAATAAAGGGCTGAGAGTGTAATTAGGGCATATCTTAAAGGACCATTGGTGTAATTAACTCTTTTCCAAATTTTTCCAAACAGCGTTAATTAATTCTCTCCTCTCCTCTTGAAATCGATAACGCAGCGTTAATTAATTCTCGCCTCTCCTCTTGAAATCGATAACGCAGCGTTAATTAATTCTCGCCTCTCCTCTTGAAATCGATAACGCAGTGCTAATTAATTGATACATTCCCCTCCTGCCAAATAATCCACTTGATAGCCATCAATTTTGTTCTGTAAAGCCGGGCTTACGTTTTTCCATTGTTGGGCTTTGTACACCCATGAGCCCACTAATTTATAAGCCCAACTAACAGCCACTTACTAGTTACTACTACCCCACCCAATCTTCAACCCTAAAATAGATTACTTACTACTAGCCTACTAGCCCACCCAATCTCCAACCCATTTGTTAGTATCAAAACACAACTTTAAAGGCTCATATTTAACAAGGAAAAAAAAGAGTTAAAAGGTTAAAGTATTAGGAAAAATAATAATTTAATAAATTTAAAGTATGTGAATTTTATGCAAGAGCGACTTTTACTGGGTTTAGATTGTAGATCGGTATGTTTTGAACCTTGGGTTTAAAAATATACACATACCATTAATCCCTATGTCACTACGTAGAATATGTCGAGACAAAAATAAAACGAATTTTCTATCTCTCTCGTGTTTGCGTTCTTTGAACTATGTGATTTCTACGTCTTGAACCTGGCTCCGCTACCACTTGTTTGATCGGATACCACATTTAGAGATTGAACATAAATATAGTCAACAAACATGTAAACGTATAATATAACAAAATACAATCAGACCACTAGTAGTCATGATATGCATATGACTGACTGCCATATAATATGAATTTAGATTAATCTGATTTGTTGAAAGAATTAAAAAAAAGAAAAGAAAATAGACAATGGAACAATAGCTCGTCATCCGAAAGACGAGCCACCCCTAATGGATGATGGCATGTCGACGAAGGAAAATGGGAGCGTATAACGAGCTTGACAAGCACCACTACAAGTGGTCTCACTTGCTTGGTCCAATTCTACAACGAAATTTTATTTATATCAAACCTTTAGCAAGGCGCTAAAAGGCAAATACGAAAATAGTTGATAGAAAAGAAAAGAAAATTACAAGTTCATGTGCGGAATATTACATCAATTAATCTAGGGCAAATTACATCAAAACACGATGAACTTTGTCTTAGTTACCATTATATATAATCAATTTTATTTTCTTAAAAATAATACAACCAACTTTTATAATCCTCACATTGTATGCAATTTGTTGTATACTATAAAAGTTATGACAAAGTTTATTGTTTAAAATTGTAACTAAACAACAGACACATAAAAAAGTTATTTGCATATAATGAGAGGATTATGAAAGTTAACTGTATTATCTTTAAAAATTTAAAGTTGGTTATATACAATGGTAACTAAGACAAAACTTATTACATATTTTCATGCAATTTGCCCATTAATCTATATAACTTTGTTTTGTAAGATTTTGAACCTTGCTGAATAGGTCCAAGACATTAGAAGGAAACACTCTATTGTTCCGATAACTCCAAAGAACCTAACACGCCGTGAACAAAACAAGTGTAAATTCTTCTAGCTTGGAGACCTTCAAACCCGATTCCAATCCTAAATTCCTCTCATAACTCCTATTTAATTAAACTTTTATTATTAGTTTTATTGAATCTTATTTACTTATTTAATTGACCACTATTAGTTTTTAGTTAACCTTATTATTACAATTAAATTAAACATATCATGGTTGATTCTATCTACTCCTCAAATTCTCTCTATGATAGCAATCAAGTTTTGTATATTTCGGTTTATGGTTTCAAGTCGGTTTAAGTTTTGATCTTGATGCTCAAGTTTCTTTATATATAAAATTGCTGAAATGACTAAAACAAAAACACAAATCAAAAGGTCGAAACGAAACTGACCAAAAGGTCTTACAAGAAGATAAATCCAAAACGAAGTAAGATTGGTCCGAGCTGCAACTGATCGAATGGTCTTACAAGAAGATCTGTCATGGACCGCTCCGAGGGCAATCCAATCAATCCTTGGTGGTCCGAGATGTATTGCATATGAACTTTTTTATATCGCCTAATTTTCTCAATATGTGAGGTTTTGGGATGATGTATTGCAACTTCAACAAGGGATGAGTGGGATAGTTATTGTTGGGTTATTTTGAAATGATATTTTGGTATATTTCTCGGCCTATTTTTCATTCTTGACTAGTTAAGTTTTCATTTCGAAATTTTTTAGTTTGGCTTCTCAAGTTTTGATTTGGTTTTTTTATGTTTCTATTCGACTTTTTTCAGTTCAATTTCAACTATGCAGCGTCTACTGTGCAATTTGTCTTTTATTCCAAATGTTTAAAAAAAAGTGTGTCGTTACATATCAAATTAATTTACTGTGTACCAAAGGGGTATTATTTATAATCATTATTTAATTCCATATAGAATTGTTTAACGTCAGACAAAAGACATAGAGACCAAAATCTACAATAAATTCAGGTCAATAGGGAACAAACCCGTAAGTTTTCGAATCCAAGGACCAAACCCGTAATTTCTAGCAAACCACATTGACCAAATTGATAATTAACTCTTGTTTTTATATAGGGCAAAGTGCGCGAAAATACAACTAACTTTATCAATATTGTCATTATATACAACTAACTTTATTTTGTATCTAAAAATAAAAACAACTTCAATTTTTAATTCATTGTATGCAATGTTACCTAATGATCCAGTTACTAGTTAATTTTTATTCTTTATTTTTTATTTTGCGTTCTTGTGTTCTATTCATGACATCTTCATATCTTCTTCAACCTTGAAGAACAAAATCAAGAAACTAAATAGAACAATATCTCCTGAAATTGTAACCGCAAATAAAATCAAGAAACTGAACAAATAAGTTCAACTATACAAATAAGAACTCGATCATTTACCCAAATATTGAAATCTTAACTCAACATATGAATCACCAACTAGATTGGTGATACAAAAACATAATTGGAACTGAAAATATGAATCACAAACAAAATATGTTGAAACCCAAATGCATATGAAACATAAAAACACAATCCCTACTTGTGAAATCGATCGAACATCATTGTGGGTCAGAAACCTTACTTGTGCATTTGTATGAAGATGAGTATGATTTCGAACCTAAATTAGAAACTGCAATCAGTGTTCATACAAGTAGAAATCTTTAAGTGACGAACCCATATCTATACAAGAACAGTAGTCCTATGAACCCTCGATGACAACAAGAATAATCACAAACCCTAAAGTGACGAACCCGGTAGGAACATTTGGGAAAGACTTCGACATAAATCGTTTCAATATATCTTGGATTAAACAACGTTGTCCTGTAAGCCGTAATCTAAAGAAGATCAAATTGATCTCCAGATAAAGAATTCAACTGAAACCTTGTAAATCTATTTTTCGTGTAAGCCAATATCTACAATCAAAGAAAAAATTAAATTCAATGGCTTGAATCTTGCGAAATTGCAAACATCACAAGTGTCCCATTACTGGCCAAACAAATCAATAAATTGGGTTTGGTGGAAGAATTTTTAACTAATTGTAAAATTAAAGGAAAAATAAACCGGATATGGTCGCCGGAAAATGGAAGTCATCACCAGAAACCGGAAAATATCGTCGGAAACTAGAAATGTCACCGGAACCAGAACCGGCTGTTAAATGGGTGACCTGCAATAGCAGAATATTACGGAATCATCTGACCAGTCCAAGACTGCCGTGCCGGTCCTGGTCCGGAGGAAAGGACTGTCACGAACTAGTCTGAAAGTCAGTCCGAACCGAGCTGGTCCAAAAAACGAGTCGGTCAGGACCGAATTTCGGACCGGTCCAAACCGGTCCCAATGACTAGTTTTTTTTACAATTCCTCTATAAATACCTCACTACCTCCTCTATTTTTCTTTACACTACACTTCTTTCAACAATTATATATGTTTATAATTTACGATTTTTTACAATTTAATTATCAAATTTTTTAACGAAAAGCGAATTAAAAACCGGAAATGTCTAAACCGAAATTTAAAATACAAAACCGGAAATGTCTAAATCAAACCAAAAATATAATTTTAACAAAGTTCATTATATTTCCGTATACGTTACCTTTTTATATATTTATTGAAGCTTGCTTATTTGACGTTTTTCATATATATATTTTTATGGTTCTTTTTTCTTTTTGGTGGCCCATCCCCATGACAATCTTTAGATCTAGAAGGTGCGAGTTGGCTGAAAGCCCTCAATGATGACCTAACTGGACAAACGCATCCTTCTTATTTTCTTGGCAAATGCTATTTCATTAATTTCAGATTGAGAAGACAACCAATTGTCATGGTTGATTTTAAAAGATATAAATATTAATTACTATTATCATTAGGATTCAAATATGAAATGATGATGGAATATGGAAATCCAATCTTTTTTGCTGGTTAATTTTAGAAAACTAAAAATCAACCCAAACTGATATTAACGTTTATTTTGATTTTTTAAGTAGGAAGATAAGTAAAAGTAAAAAGATATAAAACTTCTCAAAAAACAAATTATGACATTACAACTAGGAATGACAATAGGGTGTGTTCGGGACGGAGATTGGTTCCCGTGTTTGTCCCGTTTAAGAAAACCATCTCTATTCCCGTTTAAAAAACCACGGGGACTTAAACGAGGATCCTCATCGGGTAACAGGGGAACTTCGCGGGGTAACGGGCATCCCCGTTTAATGGAAACGGGTGATTTGCACCGCGGGGTAACCTATTAAAGTAAGATGTTGATATTTCACTAGGGGATCCCCGTCACCGTTAAAACTTTACCTCGAGTTTTAGAAAACGATTATATTTATACTACATTATCGAATACAAACATATCCGAACAAAATTAAAATCTTAAAAAGTCTAAATGCATATAAAGTATCAAAACCAAACAATCCGAATAAAATAACAACAATTAAAATCAGGTTGTGTGAAAGTGTATAAAGATATATATATATATATATATATATATATATATATAGAGAGAGAGAGAGAGAGAGAGGGGTTCAAACGAGAATTGTTTTTCGTACGAGAACCATTTCTAGTCAATCAATTAATTTCATGTAATTTTTATTTATTTTAAAATAAAAAGGTAAGTTGGTACTTTGCTCTAATGTTTTTCACTGTGTTTTCCGGGTAACCAAAGTCTCTCGTCCTCTATTTCTCGCGAGACGTTCAACTCCACTATAAGACCGAGCGTTATACAAGACCCTTTGACATCGGGTATGCTCGGGTAGGGCCGGGAACACCAAAACGTCAAGCTCGGGTAGGTGAATCGAGTATTGGCTCCGGGTACACACACTCGCTCGAGTAAATGCCC
>JAUEJL010106031.1:0-12882 GCA_032274825.1 Drosophyllum lusitanicum | reverse complement strand
TATTATTAAATAATCTTTATTTGTTTTGAATTATTTTTAAGGAAAAAAAGACTCATCATTATCCATGTCACTGCCATGTCATTAACACGTCAGCTATACCTGTGCCAAGTCAGCATGAAACCTGCTATAGCAGGTACAATACATAAAATGGTAAGTTTGAGAAGTCCAGTACATTAAATGGTAAGTTTAAAAGTCCAGTACATACAATAGCAAAAGGTGACAAGTTAGATACATTTTCACGAACTAAACCCTAAAGTATTCTAAACATGATACTGATAGAAGAATATTATTACCCAAATATTTATATTAGTAACTATATTATTATTGATTTAGATTTTAGAATGATAAACATATGAAACATTATGAAATTTATTTTTGCATGTCATTTAGTAGGGATATATATTTATTTTTCTACGTGACATTAACATAATAGTTTATTTGCAAACTTTTATTTGACGAAGAATAGTCAAATAGAATCGGATTGGATCGAGATCTTACCATTCTATAGTCAAGATCAAGATCTTATGTAAGATCCTATGTCTGCAAAAATCCTACCAAAGATCATATCGTTTTAGCTAGATAAAATGGTAAGATCAAGATTGGAATCTTAACAACCATGCTTAAAACATCTATCATACCTTGTATTTTTCTTTAAAATTTAATTGTATACGATAATTTCCATTTAAATATTCCAATATATGTAACTATGTATGTATGGTTGTATAATAAAGCCGATCTTTGTATTAGATTTACATTATCATGCAAATGCAATGCAATTAAGGTTGTCAATATCAGGATTTTACTATAGATTGTTTTAGCCTTTACAAGATCGGAATCGTAAGATTGAATCGAGATCGTAAGATCTTATAACGATAAGTTATAGTATTTTATATGTATAGTAACTCATATAAAATGGTAATATTATGATAAATTAACATGAGATTCAAAGCTTCAACATTTATATTAGTAATTATGATATGGCGTTATAAATTTAGATTTAAAAGTGATGAATCTAAAAACATTACAAAATCTACTTTTATATGTAATTGAACGGGGTTATATATTTATTTTATATGTTACGTCAACAAAATTAGCCTATTTAAAAACATTAATTTGACCAAGAATAGACAAGCAGCTAGGATCGAATCGAACCGAGATCTTAAGATCATATAGTTAAGATCATTACCTATATAAGATCTTATGTCTGTAAAGATCCTACCAAGAATCAGATCCTTTTAGCTAAATGAAAATCGTAAGATCTTAAAATCAAGATCGGAATCTTAACAACTACAGGTTAAACTTCAATTATAAAGTAGATGAATGAAGTGTATGTAAAGTCTTGTAGTATATAAGAAGAAAAGCATATGCTTGTATATTATCGTGGTTTTAACAAATGAACTCATAGAGTGATAGGCATTTTAAGGGACTAAAACATGATTTGGGTAAATACATGGACGAATCCTGACAAATGTTATAATTGAAGGATGTTTATTGTAACTTGTCAACAAAATCAACAAAGGATCCATTTGGGATATACTTGTGAAACGGTTGAACGGCACAAAAAGAAACTAAAAGAATAAATAATAATAATAATAATAATAATAATAATAATAATAATAATAATAATAAAAGTTCCGGCGAGAAATGGGGCAACCGACAATTTGAGTAGATTGGTGAATCTCATTATAATTGGCAATCACCGACAATTGTATGGTTCTCATGTTATTTTATTTTTAAAGTAAATTACACAAATGGTCCATCCATGTTATTGAACTTCCAAAATTATATATATTTTTTTAACAGCTTCGTTTCAGCGGTAGAGGCACAGGATCAGAATCACTCCAACTACACCCCCTAATTAATTCGGTAGGGCTGCTTCACTAAAGAGGAAGTGACCCTCGGTTACTCCTAGGAAGAAACCCTCCAGAAAGATTCGAACCCGAGACCTCTCCTTCACTGGGAAAACTCCCTTACCGCCAGAGCAAGCCCCTTTGGTTTTTTCCAAAATTATATGTATGGTTTTTGTGTTAAGCAATTTGTTTTAATTTTGATTCGAATTTAATTGAAAAGACAAAATATCCCTACCCGTTTTATTTATTCTTTTTTAAATTCTAAACATCTTAAAATATATTTAAAACTTAAAATAATTAATATATTGAATACACACACTCTCTCTCCCTCCCTCCATTCCTCACCGGTGACCGACACATCACCACAATCTCCTTCGACCACCATCGAAAGACCAAATTTCTCTCTCCAATCACACATTTCCTACATTCCCAAACCCAAACACACACAAACATAACTAATTTCTCTCTCTCCAAACACATATTTCCTACCCTCACTGGATTTCTCTAATGTTTCCGGTTAATTCCTCCGACAATGACCTGGTTATAACTTGTAAGAATCCTCGCCAATGAAACTTCTCTCCGACCAAAAGCAAACCTCAAAGTCTTCCTCTTCGCTCTTTTTGACAAGAACAAGATCAAAGATAGCAAAGCAACATGCGGTGGTGTGGTGTGACTTAATCTTAACCATTGACTATCTACATATAAAGGTTGAGATTGATTCTGTAGGTTCTGTAAATAAAGTTGGTTCTGTTTTAATCTTTATTCTATGTGTGTATACTTCTTCACCATCACATACATAGTCAACTTCTAAGAATTCCAGAGTATTAAAATAAAATATTAAAATCTTAATATATTAGTAATAATATTTTAAACATTATAAAAAATATAGATGAAAAGGGGTCGGGTAAATGAGACCAGGTAATTGGACGGGTATTGATTAAGACCATAACCATCCCAAACTCACGAAAATGAAATCCCAAACCCGGTCTCATAATCACTTACCCGTCCTAGAAGTTTCAGGTTCATATATTCCCTTCAGGTTCGGTTATTTTTGTCATCCCTATTCTCAAATGATTCTTTCGGTTATACTAACATGATACCCGTGTTATATGACGGTGAAAAATAATTTTTACTCCAAAACATGTTCATTTTTAAGAATGTGACGATATGGTATTCACGTAATACGGTGAAAATAAATTATTTCCGTTTGACAATATTTTATTTTCTTTCACATTTCTCCATCTCAATTATTTCTCTTTCTTCATCAACCATTTTATTAATTTTTAAATTAACATTTAAAAAAACAAAAAAAAATAAGAAAAAAGTTGTTTACTTGTAAAATAAGGTAAAAGAAATATAGCACGATTTTATAAATTATGTTTATGTGGGTAAATAATTGTATTGGGTATAAAAGAAATATTTAAAAGTGTGTTGGTCATTTCATATTATTTAAAATCTTAAAAGCCTAAGTAAAATAGGAAAGTCAATATTAAACTTATTATATATTACACCTTTTATTTTGATTATATAAATCTTTTAAAAAATCAAAAAATGTTTATAATTTCATATTACACATTATTCAAGTTTATAAGTTCTAATTATACGTATTTTCTAATACTTAAATTAAAATACTTGTTATACGTTAGAATATTTAAAATAATATTATGAATGTAAATTTTTTTTTCTTAATATTTAATTTGTACTCAACATCTTATACGTTAAAATTTAATTCGCATCGACTTATTTTTTTAATATTCTTTATTATAAAAGGTCTAGTTATTAAATGATATTTAAAAATCTACTTAATGGTTTTCTTTTAGCTTTATATGAAGGGCAAATTAGTAATTTCAAAATACTTAAAAACTTAGTGATTAAAACAATGGCATAAATGTTTGTGATATAGTATACAAGATATATTATAGCGTTTATCGGTATGTTCACCGTGTGCAAATCACCTCTCATAAAACAAACTACAAAAATCCCATATCCTGTCATTTTGCTTTTTAACACTCATGGGATCACAAAACTACCAAATCAATGAACTTGTTTGTCACAAGTCAAAGTTTAGCTCATGAAAGACTATTTGTTAGCAAGTTTCAATACTAATTAGCCATGTAACAGATTTTCTCTGAATAACCAGCCATCAACGCCGAATGTCGTCACAAAATTCTTGCTCGGAAAACTTACCAAAATCTACAATATATGCATAAATGTATTAGATGCATCAAACCTTTGATTTTTTGTGAATTCCTTCGATCACTGGTATGTTCTCATTGAGTTTTGTGAGTTCCTTGAATTCTCGACTTCCATCTTTTTGCAGAAAGCCGCGGTCTCAACTACATGGCGCACAGAACGAGTACAATAAGAATTTTGTATCGGAAGGTTTTAGTAAAACAGGTGAATAACTTTTAGACCCCAAATGGATGGATTGTAAGTTTGACATGAAAAGGTAATAGAAACTGAGGTCCTGATGATAATTATAGCGTATATTTTCATTATTAACAGGTAGAGGTGACAACATGATCGGTCAAGCGGGTCGGGTAATGGGAGAAAATGGGGGGAAATGCACAAGCCAAGAACATACCATTTCTATATACTTCAACTGCTTTAGAACTTGATCGGTATCGAGCTCCTGAAAAAGCATTAAAAAAAATTATCTGAGAGTTTTAATAGAGCATGCAATTCGAGTGACTGCAACATTTCAAATCTCAAGACAAAGTTGGTGCTTCATGACTTCATCAAAAGGATGGCATATCGCACACGAATCTATAACAACTATTATACAAGATTGATGGAGTAAAATATAAAATTTTAGGAAAAGGGATTTTCCCTTTTCGGGTTCCCCCGAGGGTGCGCTGATGTATGAGGTCTAACCGGTCTTACCCGTGGCCGTTTCCTGAAACAACCCACAGGCCAACCCTTGATTGAAGCCCGCAGGATTTGATCCCTTGACCTACTCTAGCCTCTAGGGGGCAAGTGGACTATCCAGTGAATCACCAAGGTGATGATTGGAGTAAAATATAACATAAAACCCATAAATCTGAGTAATAAATACACACAAATTTAATAACTGAAAAAATTCAAAAATAGTTCAACTACTTCAAATAAAAGCCATATTTGTACAAAAGAAAAAGGTTTATTAGTATATCTATCAAAAACAGCACACTAGCCTAAATACAGCATAAGTAACAATCAACTACAGGCAGTTGTAAGGACTACTAAGGAAACTTAAGAGTTAAGAAGCAAACAAATGAACTCCTTAGGATAGTTTTGGTGCTGTGCAAGACATAAGCACCTTTACGGATAAGTATTAATGGTAAATAATGAACAAGAAGTTATTCGGATGCACATAAGGTGACCCTCACTGCCTCATCAAGTGGTCATGGTTCAAGTCCTAAACCTAACTTAAATCTAGGAAGTGCGAGCAAGCCACAATTTTAGAATGGAAGTTTTTGGGAAAAAGTGCAAGAATGTAAGAATGGAGTCGCATATCATCGCGATAGAGAAGCTATTGAGTAAAAAAACGAAGGTAACCACCACCACCAACAAAGGGGACAGCCTTAGGTTATAGAAGGTTGAGATGAGGTCAAATATAGAGCCTCATTTACAACAAGAAATGAGGATAGGAGGCTTTAGCAGGGAAAACTTAAAAATATGGGAAAATGATTTGTGCTTCAAATGTAACAAGTTACTCCAAGGCACCCTTCTCCTCTTATTAACAGAGTGAATAGCATGGACGATGAGGGAATATTTGTGAAGACAAAGACACACTCGTTTATGCATTAGTGGGAGAAGGGCGAACAGGGTAAAATAAAGCCCAACTTCAAACAACATAACTTCTGATCCGCTTCAAGTTATATGGCCCCTCCTTATATGGACAAAAAAATCTTGCGACGAGAGGGATGTTATGACTAACAGATCTAGGGAAAACACGTGATTTTCGACTCTTGTTTCAATTGCAGTTAATGTACTTCACATTACTTCCAGGATTTTCCTCAAATCACACCAACTATCAGTTGGCTAATTTTGAGATTTTTGCAGGCCTCACAAAATTAGTCCTATAAGGGCTAATATAATGTACAGTCTTGTTCATTCAATAACAATACATTTTCTCTCTAAAGTGTTCATATACACTTTTTGTGAAATCACTTACTTCCATTAGGTGTCAAATAATTACAAGTATTGACAGCAACTTATGTATTAGATATGTACAAATGTAAAAAGAGATAATGATCAGTTGTTTTAGTAGGAAATGAATTATTGTAGAGAAAATCTATATACATAGGTTTACAGGGTTGTAGATGAATTATTCTTGATTTGATTTTATTAGAGTCATGACAATTAAATAAGGTGTTGATGATACAAAAACTGTTGGGTGGAAAATGATGATATGGCGCCCACGTGACACTGTTAACACTGCTGCCACAGACAGAAACAAAGCTTTGGAGGGGGCCAGGCCAAATACGGGGGACGCTTAGGCTCTGTCAAAAACTCAAAGGTATGGGATCAGATCGTCCAAGGAGATGGTATCCAACTCCGTGTACCAGTGGGAACAAGGTACAACAATAACAATACCTCTACCCGTTGGTAGAGAGAGTGCGTGCACAAAGACCTCCGGCTTAAAAGTAAAAGCATGAAAACTGACAATGAACTAATAGAATTAAATTTGGTATAGAACTTATAGTGCCTTTGAGTTAATATTTCTAGTAAAACTGTTTATTATTAATATTCTTCCTTTTATTTGTTCTTATATTCATTTGTTAATCGTATGTCATTTATTTATTATCCTAATTATCTTTATTATTATAAGTCAGCATTATTTTTTTTCTATTATTAGATTAAAAGTGTGTTAGAATGTTAGTATAAACAAATGTGTGTTGAAATGTTAGTATGCTTCAGGTATCCTAGAGAATTAATGGAGGGGAACAACCACTAGATATTTTGCTTTCTTCCTACCCCCTACCCACCTATCTTAATTCTTCTTCTCCAAGATCAAGACGTCCTCTCCTCATAGGGGCGAAGCTCCTCCAAATTCGTTCTTAATCTATCTTCCTACATCATAGATGGGATTGGATCATCCAAGGGAGATCGTATTCAACCAAGGGAGATCGTATTCAACTCCCTGTACCAATGGGAACAGGGTGCAGAGAGGAAAGGTAAATGCATTACATTGGGGTGTGTGACAAAGGTTTGCCAGTGGCGAGCCTTAAGATGGAAGAGATCAATACTAACTTGGCAAGAGAGAACTTGGTTATATATATCATAGTACATGGTGAGGGCTAGTATTTATAATGGAGAGGCCAAGCTCCAATATTGGCTTAGAAAAGCTCCGCCTAGCTTGCTTAAAGCGCTAGGCAATGCGTTTTTATAATTCACTGATACTCTATACTGTAAGCTATGAGATTCCTTGATTTGAATAGAAGCCTGTGCTTTGGCGTTGCGTAAGTTGAAGCGCTAGGCAGCGCTTTCTATAAGACACTCAGCGACACATTGAGGAAATCAAGGGAGTCTATGACTAAAGGTATCATCTCTGGCCAGCAGGAGGAGAAAAAGGTAGATAGCAAAGAGGAGAAGGATGTGTCCCACCAAAAGAAAAATGGAACTAAAGTGCGTTTAGCTGGTCCAAGGAATTTCCTTGATCAGGATGGGGATGGTGATAAGAAAAATTGTAAAAGAGAGAGATGAAAAGATCAAGACAGCAACTGAGTCGGGCACAAGGCGAGGTTTTCCAAGCTTTCTGGTGATTCCATTCTAAGGAATGGAGGAGCCAGAAACACTAAAATTGGAGGGAAAAGATCTCAAAGATCTTTTTCCTAAAATTACCGTTTGGACACAATTAATAATTTGATTCATTTCAATTAGGCCTTGCTCTAGCTTCTTTAGGGGTTATTACTTATCCGGATATTCCCAATTTCCAATCCCTGTAGTAGGAGGGGATTCCGCACTTCACGTTCTATCTTGGCGCTTTCTTTATTAGTAAGACCCGGGGGATAAGATAGGATTCTTAAATAGTCTCCATCAGCTCCACCAAGAAAGTGTGTTTTTTTAGTAGTCGAATTCCAGAATCTAAACCACTCCATTGAAAGCTCCGTGACTCGTTCAAGGGAAGGTCCACCAATGATTGCCATTCTCCCCCTATTTGTCTCTTGATCCCTCGTCTCACTAATTCGTTGTTACTTTACTAATTCATTCAAGACATAGACTCCTTCATCTTATTAGCGCAGATGTTCGTGAACGTTGAAAGCCACTTAAGACTTGAAGAGAGAGAGGGCTAGGCCCCCGGAAGCGGCGAGGGGTGAACAAAAATCTAGTGCTCTAATTCAGAGTTCTCTTGATTCATCCTTTGTTCAATCCCCTTTGCTCATGCTTTCATCTACCCCTATGCTCCTGCTTTCTTCATCTATGCCTATGCCTCCAATGGAAGCATGATGAGAATAACCTTGAGTATGTTGCTGCTAAAGGTCAATATGTAAACATGGTCAAGCTTCAACATGTTTTCTTGACCTTTCATAATCTTTCCTCTTCACAATCATGGTCAGATTCTAAACTTTCTACCACGTGATGCTTCTAAGGATAGCCAACATAGGAAGCTTTGGATGACTCCATGGCAGCTGGGAAATAATAAAGATGATACAAGGGATTTTATTTCACGTCAATTGAAGAATGGGGGCAGTATCAATAGAGAACATGCTACTAGTGCTTATAGTTATGTTCCTTACCCACAGCTAGAAGTCCAGTCCAATGGGCCCAAGGACCGTTATGAAAGAAATTTCTTATAAATAGGTGACTTAGGGTGGGAAAGAGGCATCGATGCAGATTGTTTTTAGCTGGTATCGACTATTGGAGCTTGGGCAGGAAGACATCAGCTGGTTCTTCTTTGATATAGGCAGGGGAGTATCAATTTTGATCTCCTTCTGAATTTGTAAATAGTTTATACATGTTTCTAGTGAATGAAATCATCTTCACAATCTACCAATTCCTTGTTTTCCTTACATTTATAATTTAATTCTTATCAATCATTATCTTCCCTTCTCTCATGCCAGCAAAACTCATCATCCTCATCTTCCCTTTACACCAACGAAACTCAGAAAAATGTCCAAATCATCATTTGGGTTTCAAGTATTTGAGTATGTTTTGATAATTTGAGAAATATATTCTAGCGTTTAAGTATTTTCAATGGGACTACTTTTGACATTGATATGTATTAATATCTTGGTATTTAAGTATTTATAAGGTAGTATATGACTATATGTGAAAGTTAAATAATTTACTAGTATTTTGTATTTTTTGTGGATTTCGGGGCCTCGTGTGCTCTAGGCAAGTGCTTCCAAGACTCTTAGCATTTTGGGGCGTCTTATGCCTTTATAAAACCAGAACTCTTAGCATTTTGGGGCGTCTTATGCCTTTTTAAAACCAAGGAGCCAATCTCCATCTTCACGTGGTCTTGTGGTCGTAGATACATTGTCGAATTTACTTGGAAAAGTAAGCTAGATGGATAAGTGGTGTGCCTAACTATCATGGCACTCCCTCCCCTCTTAGCGTTGGCTTCCAGGACTCTTAGCGTTTTGGGGCGTCTTATGCCTTCTTAAA
This sequence comes from Drosophyllum lusitanicum, assembly GCA_032274825.1. NCBI lineage: Eukaryota > Viridiplantae > Streptophyta > Magnoliopsida > Caryophyllales > Drosophyllaceae > Drosophyllum > Drosophyllum lusitanicum. Next base: position 3,442 of record JAUEJL010106031.1, on the reverse strand, counting down.
ACCAAGGAGCCAATCTCCATCTTCACGTTGTCTTGTGGTCGTATATACATTGTGGCATTTTCTTGGAAAAGTAAGCTAAATGGATAAGTGGTGCGCCTAACGATGCAAGGCACTCCCTCCCCTCTCATACTTCTGAGTATGTTGTTGTCTTAACATGAGAGCACGAAAGTCTTTGTCTCTGCCTAGGATCAGACTTCGACCTACAAGGGTGTGGTTGTCCTGAGGTGAGGATCCGATGGTGCTGGTGTATAGAAACTGGCTCCGATTGAGCCAGCATCCAAAAGAAAGCTATGTATGTTGCATATGCAACTTAGGCATTTGGAGGGACTATCACTTTGATTCAGGTCAGTTCCCACAACTTTGATTTATGGGTTTGGATTGGATAGATAAACCCCAATCTCTCATGAATCGTGATTAACCATAAATAAGAGTGTACAAATGATTTCTTTATTAGAAGCATTTTCAACTACGTGTATGAGGCGGAGTGATGAGATCATTTTGTTTTGTCCAGCGAAGACATTCATAAGCTGTACATGTCCTAAAGTTTTCATTCACTAACGTCTTACAAATCTTTTAAAGGTTATGATGTATGAAAACATCTATTTTATGCGTAAATTCTCTAATCCTGAATTGTTCCTGTTAATATAAAACATTTTGGGTTCATGCACAATGGCAATCTTCCTTAAAAGAATTTGCACGGCATAACAGCTTACAACAAATTACATTTAAGGGATTCTTTTGATGTTTCTTTCTCATGGAGTCCCTTATCTCACGTGTAAGGTTGACAACATCGATAGGGTTGAGTCGCTTCCACAGTTCTTTGTTGTCTTATCGACAACTTCTTTACAGATCTTATGAGCACTTAAGCTCGCCCACAAAACATGAGCACTGCTTTTTATTTCATTTTATTGCATCCACCACTTCACACTACGTTATCCTTTTATGATGTAGCTACAAAAGTTGTCTTTCTGTCTTGCTCCTTGAACTTTTGGTGGAGGTCAAACATATCACCGTTTTGATGCTATATTTGATTTTCATATAGGTGAGCAAGACTGGTTCCCCCTTAACCAGCCAAGCAGAGGCGGACTTATGCCACCATAGGCAAAGGTTGGGCAGCCAGGCAGGACCCGGTGGGAACTTACAACCTTCTTGATTGTGGATGCTTTCTTCTGCAGAAATGCAGTCCATCTCTATAAAGGTAACTATATCCTATGAGATGTTTTGTTCTAGTTGCGTTAACTATAAAAGTACCATGAGGTTTATGCAGTCCATCCCTATATCCTATGAGAGGTGGTAGCAGGTCTTTATTAAGCTCGCCGCTCGGACTTTCTCTTCTTTGAGAGTTCCCAAAAGAGTTCTTTCACCGGGACGAAACTGGAGCTGGGGTTATGTTGCGAGATGTGCCTGGATGCACAGAAACCTCTTTAGGAGCGAACTTGTTGAGGGTGCCAGTGTGCCACGGTTTCCTCGCAAGGCTTCTTGTTGCTTGCCCAAAGGGCTGAACCTATGCCTATGCTGCATAGCATGAATTTAAACACAAACAGAGGTATCTCCTTCAAAGTCCAAGAAGTCGTTACCATGACGTCAATGTTTCTGTCCAAAAAGCTAGAAAGCTACACAACAAGGAAACCCATCATTTGTCAAGAAAACCCATACCCAACTACGCATGCCTTGTGATAAGACGTGACTGTCCCATCACAGGCAAAGGGAGGGGGTCCTTGAGCCTGGCCTAAAACCATGACTTAGACCCTAATATGAATCAGAGTGGTAATCAAATAGAAAAGATAAAAAGATAGAATATCGACTTTGGAGAGGTCGATCGTCTCTCCCACGGTTTACTTTCGAGGGGTAAACCAACACTCCAATGAAATAAAAAAACCACCGATCAATTTCTACAATGAATATTACAACCCTAATGTCATATTTATAGTCAAATATAACAACCTACTCCTAAAATAACTCCAACTATTAATCCTTATCTAAAATAAACCCTATCTAAGTTTAACAACTAAATATTAAACATATCCAATATTTCAAACATACCTAAGTAAAAAATCTTATCTAAAATAAATCCTAACTAAAATATCCGGATCATATCATTACTCCGGCCCCCAAAAACACCTTGTCCTCAAGGTGTTGCCAAGATCGAACCAAATTCCAAGATCCCATATCATTCTTTGGGTTGTCTTCTTATAGTTGACAATACGAAGGACCCGAATCATTAATAAATCCAACTTCATGGTCAAAATTCTTATCTGCTTGTGTTTTCTGGTTGGCCCACCATAGACTCCACCCTATGTGTCACCATCACAATCTTTTCTAGTTCAGCTTGACACAATCACAAACTTCTTCCAAAATACCTTCATTTTCACCCCTTCATTCTGTTGTTGTGGCTTTGTTTTAATCTCAAGTGAACGAACTTCTTGTTGCTTATTCTTCTCTTCTACTCCTTTTTTTTCCGCATTCCCTTCTCCACACTTTTCTCTCATTTAGTAGATTTTGTCTTCAACATTCTCCACCACCTATGTCTTTTTTTCTCGTTCGTCTCTAATTTCCTTTTCATATGCTTCCCAAACTCTTTTAAGATCATGCCACTTTTCCCATTCTTCAAATTCCTTCCCCCGATCATTCGAAAACCATATCTTTTTTAACAAATTCACCGGCTCTTCATGTTGCCTTGCACTTTGTGCCATGTATTCTTCAATTGATCTCTCCGGTCTTTTAAAACCGTTCATACTAGAAAAGGAAAAGAAATTTAGGCAAATGAACATTAACGCCGTGAACAATGCCGCCGTGAACGGTAACAATGAAGGATAACTTCGTTTTTTTGCCCCAATACCAATTGTTGGGTTTAATCTTGATTGATTGGGTTTTTTTAGTAGTATTTTAGTATTTATTTATTTAGTAATTTAGTAGTTTTATTAGTTAGATATTTGCTTGGTATTCGATCAGTTAATGACTTAGAGAGAGTCATAGGGAGAGTGGGTCATGTTTGACCAGGTTATTGGGAGGAAACGTGTGTGTTGGTTGTTTTCCAGTTGAGCATGTACTGGCTAGCAAAGTGGCTATATATAACCCCTATATTTTATTGAATAAAGCAGGACATGTGTGGTAGTACTTTTCTTTTCTTTAAATCTATTTTCTGATCTCTTTCATCTCAAAATACAAACACGTAAATACATATTGAGAGGGCCTGATATCTTTCATTTGGTATCAGAGCCAGGTTTCGATCCAGAACCTGTGGGCCATAGCCACTTTGCTAGCCAGTACATGCTCAACTGGAAAACAACCAACACACATTTCCTCCCAATAACCCGGTCAAACATGACCCACTCTCCCTATGACTCTCTCTAAGTCATTAACTAATCAAATACCAAGCAAATATCTAACTAATAAAACTACTAAATTACTAAATAAATAAATACTAAAATACTACTAAAAA